>CM041777.1:165467891-165510729 GCA_023374045.1 Limonium bicolor | reverse complement strand
CTGTCCGTAGAATGGAGTTGACTACTTCTCGTGTTCCTAACACTACTTGTCTACTTGCATGGGGTACCATACTGATACATTACTACTTACCCGACTAACTCATAAATAAGTCTGTCAGGCCCACATGCTCCTAATGGAGTGCGGTCGTCCCATGTCTCGTTTAGTAAACTGGTAATGTCTGTCACACGTGTATTGTGAAGAATTCTGTTGTCAATCTCCCTCTGATGGATATCCTGTTTTCTTTTCTCTTCTTCTTCTTTTTTTGTTTAACAGTTCATGGTATCGGTTATCTAGTAATAAGTGTGATTGCCCTGGTGGCATCAGTGGTAATTCGTGTCATTAACCGGCGTTATTTAGCTCGGTGTAAGTAAAATTCGTGCTATATTTAGCAAACTTGGTTCTTCTATCGCTCATTGAGTGCAACACATATTCTTTTCTCCCTGTTTATCCTGATCATATCTCATCCATAGTTCTTATTCGTTCCCTCATCCGTTTAATTGGATGTATTGCAGATTGCACAATAGTTTGAGCAACTTGGCTCTCCACTTCCCAACCATCCTCACTGACGGTGATGCATCTACAAAGGGTATGCTTGTCCATAAGGACTAAACATATATCACTAGTAGTGATTAGCATTAAATGCGGGTATACACTGATGGTATTTGGCTAATAAGCCATGCCTGAAAGTTCCCAAACAATCCAACTGGTGTGGTTTACAATCACAGTGGTTGTATAATTCTTCCAGTTGCTGTGGTCGGACTAACGGTCTTCCCAAAGTTGCATAGGTTTCTAATCTCAGGGTTTGTATGAAAACGTTTGAAAAACATTTTTTTTGGTATACTTATAATAAAAGACTAAAAAGTAGTAGTTGTTGCAGTTGCAGTTGCATTTGCAGTTGCTGTTACTGTTGCTGTTGCTGCACTTGCTCTGTCAAGTGCGCAAGGCAGATGGAAATTTCAGTGGTTTACTTGTCATAGCGCTTGCAATAGCAAGTGCGCCATGCAGGTGGAAATTCTGGTTCAGTAATCATTGGTCTCATTGACTCTGCGTCGTCGAGTATGGCTACATGATAATGTAAGCTTTAACATCCTGTTTATATTTATAATCCCTCAAGGTTTCAAGGTTACTCGTATCGAGTTCACAAAACTAGTTCCCAAAAGTCATACACAAAGAGGCAAGTGGTCAATGACACACTCCCACATACTTATAACATAGCTCCTTCTAACATCCAAAGTAAGCACACAACATAGTAAGTAAAAGTCTTCCACCAGCGGTCTCTTGGAGTTCAGGGTTCTCATGCCCTATCTACTCCCTTGCCCTTCCGGGCTCCAGCATCAGTAGATGTCTGGTCATCCTGACCGCCTCGTGGTACTCCAGATCCTCCAACTGAGGTCTTCTGAGTATTCTTTGGTGGCCTGTAATTACGGCTCTCAGGGTTCATCCAGCACTCGAATTCCCGGTGGCCCTCTTTCTTGCAGCACCGACACACAACTTTGCGGCCTTCGCAGTCGACCCTAGGATGGTCCTTCCCACAACGCTTGCAATAGAAATGGCGCTGGGGCTGTCCGGTGCCTGGTGATGGTATTTAGTTTAAGTTAAAATCTGATGATATAAGGGTTAAAGTCACAATTGTTTTTAAGAGGTAGGTGTTCTCACCCTTAGGAGGTGCGAATCTCAAAGGATGAGCATTTATAGCTGGGCCGGTCAACCGAAGGACGGGCTCTTTCCCTTTCTTTCCCTGGTGACCCTGTTGCCCTTTCTTTGGAAAGAATTTCCTGTTCAAGGTTTCGGGTCAGCATTCATAAGGTATTTAATATGATAAACAATTTAGAGTGGGATAAGTCCTTACTTTCCCTTCTTTTGGCCATTACCTGGAGATGCTCCTCCACCCTCAGACTCTCCCTCAGGGTTCTTCCTTTTCTTGGCCCCGAGATCTCTTCCCGAGTCTGGAGCATTAGCTCCGTCCTCGAGGCAGCTTCATAACACTCCTGGAATCTCATTGATAAGTTCTTACAACGTTAATCGGTAATGTAATAGGTAAATAATTTATGGCTTTCATGTTAATACCTGAATGGTAGTGTAGAGGGCAGCACCCATCGCCATCTGGATGCGAAACAATAGTCCTCCCTGGAACTTCTCGACCTTCACGGTCTCTGAGTAATCCACACCGGAGATGAAGTCCAGTAGACCAATGAATCGAGTGTAGTACTCATCCACGGTCAGACCTCCCTGGGTCAATGTCTCAAACTCATGGCGCTTCTTCTGCTTGAGATGGGCCGGGTAGTACTTCCCCCTCAGTAACTCGACAAAGGCAGCCCACGAAAAGTCAGGCGTAGCCAGGTGATGGTCCTTGACCAACCTCCACCAAGTACTGGCTGCATCCTTCAGATGGAAAGCAGCAATGACGGCCTTCTTGTCGGCCGGTACTTGTAAAGCTTCAAAGGCCTTCTCATGTTCCACTATGAATCGCTCCAAGGCTACGGGGTCTGGCTCCCCTGAATATGTAGGTGGTCGGGTCTCGCTAACTGACTTCAGCCAGTTCGTTTCCCTGGGCTGTGGCGGGTGAGCTGATGCTCCTCCTATTTGGGTACCCAGCTGTGCAAGAACAGCAGCGATCGTCTCAGCAATACCTGGATTCGCGGGGTCACCGCCACCACCTCTTCCAGTACCACGCCCTCTAGTTCCCCCAGACATCTGTAGTACAGTATGTCACAAAAATACTCGGTAAATTACCGTATACAACCAATAGATATTGAATTGCCTTAGAGGCTACTATGTCACGCAATTTGCGTTACTAGACACAATATCTTTCTATGACGAATCGTCTCATACCTCCTAAATGTTTCCCGTAATTTCCCAAGTCCTAAGCTCACTGTCTTAACCTATTATCTCGTCATCAGAGCGGTACTCCGCTCTGATACCACTTTTGTAACACCCCTCTCCATAAACACGATATAATCTCTCACGTAACAATAAATAAAACGTCTTGCAGTGGAAAATAAATAACAATAACAACACTCGCTCGGGTGTCACTGGCCATTACTCGCCCATGCGAGCAACGAAGCCAAACTACATCCAATCTTCCAACATAAACAAACTGCTAACCGTTGTGATAACGAGAAACTCCTATACATCATACTAAGTCCATAAATCATAAACATCGACAAGTGAGCGTCTACCCAAACCTGAATATACACAACCTTACCATAATACAATTCATCATCCTCATTGTTATACAACATCTCCATGTGTGGTAACAAAAGTAAAACTCCAATTGCCCTGTTCCCGCTCTTCGGCTTCGACAATAATCAATAACCTGTAATGGTGTAGTATCAGCGATAGACGCTGAGTATGCCGGGCCTGGACCCTATTGGTCACTTGTCATTTTAACCATCTTGTTATTAGATTGGTTTCATGCTTTATCATTTTACAGTTATAAACAATACTGTAATATATATGCATAAATATACATAAACATCCATTCAAATATTCATAAACACTTAACCATCCATCCAATCCAAACATTCATTTAATTTCAATCAACAATTATATATCGAACGTATCGAGCAATAACAGTATTATGTACAATGTACAACCGCCGTAGCGTATGTCATCCCCTTTTTTTTTACTTTACTTGGCCTTCAAGGCCCCATCCATATGTACAATGTACATTCACCGTAGCGTATAGTTTCCATAGTTAATTTAGTTTGGCCTTTAAGGCCCCATCCATCCAAACCATGTTTAATTATTAATATCAGTTGGGCGTCATGTTAGGACAACCCGATAACCTCACCATGGACAGTAGTCCTCCCGTACACACAAAGGTGCTCATTTCGCCAGAGGTCCGGAGGCCCCTGACTCTCTTATGTCTCGTAAGACGTCCATATAAAGGCCGTAGCCACCTGATCCACGATCCAGTTTGGGCTCGTTGGATATAACCTGGAGCGGAATCCAATTAGGAAACCCCTCAGTGATCACAAATGCGCAACCAAGTAGTTCGTAAACTACTGGGATTCCTCACCTCAACTCATACCATCTCTCTCTCATAATGTTTAAGATCTGCTCTTAGTCTTATGGAGAATAATTATTAATTAGCTGCCCAATGGGTCTCACGCATACCTAGAAGTAATCTAGGTTATATTCATGTTCGAGATCCATGCTCTAGAGACCGACAATGTCGTGACTCGTCCCTAAGTGTTTTACTTAGGTTACCATATACTTAATATTAATACTATGGTATTATATCAAGTAACCGTCATGTCATCACAATAACGTATATGTATGTTTATATAAGTCGATCTATAGTCGACGTAGTGTTAGTCCCGTAGGACGCTCGTGCATAAATAAATAATGTAGTAACACTTAATCACATACATGTATCCACACACATAACACACAAGTTATATCAAAAAAATCCGAGCCCAAGGAGCTTCCTTAGGACAACTCGGATCAAACCCCTTTACATACCGTTCACCAAGACCTAGGATGCGCAGTGTAGTCCACTAGCTCGTCAAGCGTCCTTGTCTGAAGTATGATCTAAACGGTAATAAACTATAAGTCAGTCTCCATGACTAACTACATCCGGTATTTCCGAATAATAAGTAACCCCGACAGTTCATCCCTGTTTTCTACAGTTGTTTGTTACGGGTTTCTCTAAACCGGTCGGCTTTGTTACTAAAACTCGTACGTCAAGATATTTCGACTGTTAAGTTTAAACCACTATATTTCTTTAGTCTTATCCACCATTTAATATAGGTGTATAACCTATAGTTGCATGTATGCACGCATGACTATATTATATTGTATTATTTTCCACCATCCATTCTAATACATTGTATTATATAATCTATTATCTTAGCAAATTATATTTGCATTCAAAAACTCGTAACATATAGTTTGTAACTATTTTTTTTAAATAACCACCACATTATATTATATGGTTTCTAACCATAATATATATCCATCCTTATATACATTATTCTTGTGTATGTATATATTTACCACGTAGGTAATTCCCATGAGTTTAATAAACTCATATAATTTATGTTACTTTTTATCATCTTTTATTAGATGATTATTCCCATTAGTTGTATTATATTATACAACTTATATTAAGATTATTATCCTAACATGAGTAACATTTTATGTTGTATAATTACAACTCCTAAGGTTCATTCCATAAACACCTTAGCTTATAAATCTCATTTATTTATAGTTCGTCACATTATTTTATGTGAATATCCTTACTTATATTAATTCCATCTAAACCATATAATTGTTATAACATTTATAACATTATAGACCTTAGTCTAAAATTCATTTTCCAACTCTTGTTAATTCGGTACAGCCCTTGAATTTATTTAAATTCTATTTTGACCACAAAACATTATGTAATGTTATACCTTATACTAATATCATTTGATATGATATTTTTTTATTTCCTTTAACTTATAACCTATAGTTTTATACAAACTATTTTAATATTGCCGCTTGGGCTTATATTCTTATACCTTATTATTTTCCTTAAACCATAATCTCCTTTATTTACAAAATCATCCCATAATTTATACCATGTTATATATTCCATTTAATATAACATTCTAACCTTAATATAAATATAACCTATGGTCATTATTTATAAAATACCGAACAGACCCAAAACTGTTCAATAATTGCCATTTGGCCCTATTTATAACATATAGTTTAATAATTCATTAAAACTATATATTATACATATATCTTAATAAATACTCTTATATAATTCTAAAAATCACCAAATTACTCCAAAGGGTTATAAATATCCTTATTAACCCATATACTTTCGGTATTCACATTTCCACCACCTATATTTCTCCAAAGTGTCATAATGACATAATAACTATATATTATACATATATAGTTTATTTTAATTCCAAAAACAACCCAATAAATTCCTAAAAATTCCTAATATCCCATGGGTGTTTATAATACCATTTTACACCCTTTATTTTCGGTAATAACATATTCACCACATATGTTATAAAAATATTACCATAAGATACTTACCTTATTATGAAACCTTAAATAAGTTATTTAACTTATCTAATTTGATCAAAACCTACCATATGGTCAAGGTTGACCTCCTTAATATTTCCTTGACCATTAATTCCTAACAATTACGGTTTGCACCCTTACTTTCTAGAAATTACCATTTAACCCCAAAACTTTATAAAATCTTATAATTTTTATATAAACTCATTTAAACCTCTAAATTTCGGCCTTATTAATATATAGCCCCCAAATTTAATTTAATTACACCTAATACCCCATTCCTTTTCGGAAATGCATTTTCAACACTTAAACTTAATTAAAAGCTTATAAAATGCATAAATAAAATGGCCTAAAGTACATGGCCTTATTACAACATTTGCTCACAAAATAAATTACACATAAATGTCCCAAAAATACTTATAAATTTCGGCCTCACCATGTATCTTTCATTTAATTACCAAACTTCCACATAAAGTCTTAATTTTGACATTTATGTTACTTAATCACTTAGATAAATTTACTAAGTCATTTCTTTAAACATTTTAAGGTAAAAAATGACCTTATTACCATGTTCTCTCACGGCAATTAATATTCACAAGCTTAAACTTGTATTAATGTATCAAGTTAAGGTTTTAAGTGATTTATACCTTGATTTAGCAAGGTTAAGACCTTGTTTGGTCTCGCCACCTTAAGGAGAATTTCTCCACAGCTTGATCTACTTGTCTTCATGTAGAAAACAAGACATGATTAAACTCCAAACATGAGCTAACCATGAGAAGTAGTTTAAGTCATGAAAATCATGAATTTTTACCTTAGATCTTCAAGTTTGTTGGAGATCTACCTCGGCCCTATTTTTTCCAGAAAGAAAGAGTATCAAAACACTCCTAAAAACAAGGTACAAAACCGTGGGTAGTTAGCATGGAAGATGGCCAAGATTTACCTTGTTTAAGATGCCAAAATGGTGTTTTTGGCTTGGATCTAGCTACTCCTTGTAGATCTTGGTATACCAACTGAATCCACATGAAAAGGAGAAGAAAATAAGGCTAGGGAACCAAGGTTTACAACCGAAATTCACAAGGAAGAAGAGATATGTGCTTAGAGCACATTTTTACCTTAAATGGTCAAGACTTGAACTTTTCTCCTTAGATCTTGTTATGGCCGAAAATAACTCTTCCTTTAACCTCCAAAACACTCTACATAAATGTATAGAAATGGTTGGAGTCTAGATCAATGGAAAAAGGAAAGAAAGATGAAGAAAATGGACATTTTTATGCCTTATAAGCTTACCTAGAGCAAGAGCTCTCATCAATGGAGCTTGGTAACTTACCTACGGTCAAGGAGGAGCCAAAGAGAGCTCAAGGCAAGAGCAAACTCGGCTGGAATGAGCAAATGAAGAAGAATGACCTAAATTGTCCTTAAAGTAATTTTTTTGCATTTTTTATGATTTTAATGACTTGATGACTCACCAAGGTTTGATTGGTGTTGATTATTGCTGCTTAATCGGTGGAGACAAGAAGTGTAGGCAGCCGTCCATGATTGAGAAAGGTGGTGAATGATTTGTACATAATTGATTCAAATAATGGAGTAATAATGTTACTTTAATCAATAAGTGAAGATGAGTCATCACTCCTTGTCTTGTCTTGCTTGGAACCACCGTATAACAAGGAGAAGAGAGGCTCTCAAAATCGGCAGCCTTCACATGGGTAAGCAAGTGGTAAGCTCACTTTATGTTTTAATATGTTAAAGTTCACTTTTTCTTATTTTTATGCAAAAGTAATGAGGTATAAATAATTGTCACATGAGAATTGTCACATGGTCTGTTAAGAGACTTAATGAACCGATTTTATGAGGTTCAATTCGTGGTCAATGGTCAACATTGACCAACTTAGTCAATGTTGACCCAAACGGGCCCCCTTTTAGGGTTTTATTAATATTTTAATATTAAATTTGTAAAAATTTGTAAATTTCTGGAATAAAATTCCTAATATGATATATTATCATATTTAAGGATAATTATGACCTCTAAGCCCATTAAAAATCAATTTAGAAGGCAATTACACAAAAACGTGCTTTAAGGAGTTTTAGTGCACATTTTGTGTCTCAAGGTGTTTCTGAGCTTGGTTTTCTTTGACAACGGTTTTGTTGTGTTCCTTACATGATATTTGATCATGGTATCCAATTTTATATCATTTAGGGGTCATTAGACCTTTAAGGTTTTCTTAGGGCACATTTTTGCTCTACTTGACCTTGAAGCGTGAAAGTGCTTGTTCTTTGTGTTGGAGTGTTGTCCAACGATTATAATATGTTTAGTATTATGTTAATAAACTTAGAACAAATTTTTAGGTCCTAAGAAGTTCATTTGGGTATTTATTTACCCTAACCAGTCAAAGGGTGCAACATCTTGCTTTGTGTTGACCACTGTTGTTCTCAGTTGACTTTTAAGGCATGTTTAGGCCTTAATTAATGTAATTAAATATTTAATCCATGTTTAATAAGTTTGGGGTATTTCAGTTACCCTCGGTTGAGAAGCCTCCCACTGTGGAGATGAAACCTCTACCCTCTCATCTCAAATACGCTTATTTGTCTAACCCGTGTGTTCTACCTGTTATTATTTCTTCTTCTTTGACAGGTGCACAAGAGGAAAGTCTGATGAAGGTGCTTTGAAGCCATAAACGGGCTATCGGGTGGACTATAGCCGACATAAAGGGAATCAGCCCTCATTTCTGCACCCACCGAATATTCATGGAAGATGACTACAAGCCGTTGGTCCAACCTCAAAGAAGATTAAATTCGAACAAGAAGGAGGTTGTCAAGAAAAAAGTTCTCAAACTTTTGGATGCGGGGATTATCTATACCATCTCCGACAGCAAGTGGGTGAGTCCCGTGCAAGTGGTCCCAAAGAAAGGAGGCGTTACCGTCATCCCCAACGAAAAGGGTGAGCTGGTGTCTCAAAGAAAGGACCATTTCCCTCTCCCATTCATAGATCAAATGCTCGAGAGGTTGGCGGGGCAAGACTACTATTGCTTCTTGGATGGATATTTGGGATATCTTCAAATCCCCATAGCTCCTGAGGATCAAGAGAAGACGACATTTACATGCCCTTATGGGACGTTTGCCTACACCCGGATGCCTTTCAGGCTTTGTAACGCCCCAACCACATTTCAGAGATGCATGATGTCGATCTTCTCCGATTTCCTAGAGAAGAGCATCGAGGTCTTTATGGACGACTTCTCCGTCTTCGGCCCCTCCTTCAACACTTGCTTAGACAACCTTGAGGCTATCTTGATCCGGTGTGAAGAGACAAACCTTGTGCTAAATTGGGAGAAGTGTCATTTTATGGTAAGAGAAGGAATTGTTTTGGGGCACAAGATCTCTTCAAAGGGTATTGAGGTTGACAAGGCTAAAATTGAAGTGATTGAAAAGCTACCTCCTCCGACATCCGTAAAAGATATTCGAAGCTTTCTGGGTCATGCCGGGTTTTACAAAAGGTTCATCAAGGACTTCTCCAAAATCTCAAAGCCTCTCTGTGACCTCTTGGCCAAGGATGTGAAATTTGAATTCACCGAGGAGTGCCTTAATGCCTTCAACACCCTCAAGCAGTGCCTTATCTCTGCGCCTATTGTGGTATCCCCCGATTGGAGTTTACCGTTTGAGATCATGTGCAACGCCAGCGACTATGCGGTGGGGGATATCCTTTGTCAAAAGAAGGAAAAGATATTGAGGAGTATCTACTATGCTAGTAGAACTCTCAATGATGCCCAAAAGAACTATGCCACCACCGAGAATGAGCTGTTAGTAGTGGTCTTCACCCTCGACAAATTCCGATCTTACCTCTTGGGCAGCAAGGTTGTAATGCACACCGACCATTCAGCGCTGAAGTATTTGTTCAACAAAGGTGATGCAAAGCCTAGACTTCTCCGATGGATTCTTCTCCTTCAAGAATTCAAGATAGAGATCCGGGACAAACTGGGTGTGCAAAATGTTGTAGCTGATCATCTATCTCGAATGGAGGCTCTTGATGATGGTGTGCCAATCAATGAATTCTTCCCGATGAGAGCATCTTCATGATTGCAGAGACCGGTGACCCTTGGTATGCGGACTTCGTGAATTATTTGGCAAGGGGGATGATCCCATCAGAGATGACCTATCAGCAAAGAAAGAAATTCTTCTCCGACGTTAAGAGGTATTTCTGGGAGGACCCTTTTCTTTTCAAAGTTTGTGCTGATGGGTGATCCGAAGATGCGTGCCCATGAGTGAAGTGCAGGAAATTTTAATTCACTGTCACTCGGGTGAAGCCGGTGGACACCACGGTCCAGCACAAACAGCGGTCAAGGTTCTTCAAGCCGGGTTTTTCTGGAAAACCCTTCATAAGGATTGCCACTCGTTCGTTGCCTCCTGTGACCAATGTCAGAGGCTCGGGAACACTTCACGCAATCATGAGATGCCTCTCAACATAATGATAGAGGTTGAGCCGTTTGATTTGTGGGGTATCGACTTCATGGGCCCCTTCCCTTCTTCTTGCTCCAACTTGTTTATTCTTGTGGTGGTCGACTATGTGATCAAGTGGGTTGAAGCAATTGTGACCCCGACTAATGACGCCAAGGTTGTGATCAAGTTTCTGAAGAAGAATATTTTCACCCGGTTCGGGGTGCTGAGAGTCATATTGAGTGATGGAGGGTCTCATTTCTGTAACAAACAATTTGAAGCTCTGATGAATAAGTATGGGGGTGAGACACAAGGTTGCCCTCCCATATCACCGACAATGTAATGGCCAAGCTGAGGTCACCAACCGAGATCTCAAATGGATCCTCCAAAAGACGGTCAACTCTTCAAGAAAAGATTGGTCCATGAAGCTCGACGACGCATTGTGGGCAAATCGGGCTGCTTACAAAACTCCTATCGGTATGTCTCCATTCCGACTCGTCTATGGGAAGGCTTGTCACTTGCCGGTTGAATTAGCACATAAATCGTATTGGGCGGTGATGGCCCTCAACGATGATCTCAAGAGCTCCGGTGACAAAAGACGGTTCCAACTGACCGAGTTAGAAGAAATTCGGAAGGAAGCCTACGAAAATAACCGCATCTACAAAGAAAAGACCAAGAAATGGCATGATAAGATTATTGTGAAGTGGGAGTTTCACGAAGGCGACCAGGTTCTCCTTTACAACTCGAGGTTGAAGTTATTCCCCGGGAAATTGAAGTCCCATTGGGCTGGCCCTTTCACTCTTACAAAGGTCACCCCATATGGAGCATTTGAGCTAAAGAACGTCAAAAGGGAAACTTTCATGGTCAACGGTTCCCGGCTGAAGCACTACCAAGGAGGAGACATTCAAAAGGTTGAAGCCCGGGCTCTTTACTTAAGAGACCCTCCAGGTTCATTCTAACCTTCACTATGGTCTAGCCAAAGACCTTAAAAAGACGGGCGGCTTTCCGGGAGGCAACCCGGACTATTTCCCTCTTTACCTTGCATTATTTTCTTATTTCAGTTATGTTAGTTAGTTGCTTATTTCATGCTTTTATTATTGTGTGTTTCTGGTTATTTTTTTGTGTGTTGAAGCTGCTTGTGAATGATGCTAAGTGATTTGGGCAAGAAAACAAATTTTTTGGGGAGATTCTGGTCTGGACCGACCTTGGGAAGGTCGGTCGGTCCAATTTTTGCAAAACCAACACCTACTGACTTCGACCGCCCTTGCGACCGGACTTAGCAAGGTTGGTCGGGTCAAAATTTCCGAATCAGTAAGCTACTGACTTCGACCGCCCTTGTGACCGGACTTAGCAAGGTCGGTCGGGTCAAATTTTTTTAATCTGTAAGGTACTGACTTCAACCGACCTTGCGACCGGCCTTGGCAAGGTCGGTCGGGTCAAAATTTTTGAAAAAAAAAGTGGAAACGGCGGCGTTTTGATTTAATCAGCCCCATTCCCCCTTTCTTTCCTTCTCTTCCCCCGACCTTTCTCCCTCCCTTTCGCCCCCAACCCAGAATTCTCCCTGCGCACCTGCTCCACCTTCTCGACGCCAGCACCGACCGCACCACCATGTCCGACACCGCCCACCGCCGAGAACCGCGCGCCCCAGCCGCACTAGCCCCACGACACCCGCGAAGCCACACCCCAGCCCTCCACCCCAAGAACCCTAAAACCCAAATTTTTCCCAATCTCTGATCCACCCGAATTTGTGCCCCAAATCTGTATTTTTTTGCTTATTTCACTTCTACAAACCATAAGGTATGATATTATAGCCCTATCTTGTCAATTATTGCAATTTTGGTGAAAGTTACAAGTTGGGCTGATTTACCTGTGAACCAAACAAAGCCTTGGTTGAGAATTTGTGATTTTTGCAAAATTGGGTGATTAGATGGATTCTAATTGTTAATTATAGGGTGAGTGTGCAAAATTTGATTCAAAACTTGGCAATGTGGTGATTTTGGCTTGAATTTTGTGATTGTTAGCTTAATTTGCATTGTGCTTTGTCTAGCATCACTTAAGGGTATTCAAATTATGCTATCATCTTTCGGGAATTTGCTAGGTGAGATGAGTCCAATATAATGATAAATTAGCTCGGATATTGCACGTTGGTAGTTGAGAATTGTGGTCCCTCCTAATGTGCTTAAATTAGCTAAATTGTTGAATTGAGTGGTGAGTGTTGCACTTGTTGGATGCATCGTGCTTTTGGTTGCTCAAAGTTTTGAATGACAACCTTTGGGTTAATTCTGTGGAGGTTCTTAGAACCGGGAAAGGATAGAAAAATAGGGGAGACTATGCTAAAAAAATTCCAAACAAACGTCGTTTCTTTTGCTCTTCATTGTGCTTAATGCTTAATGTTTTGCTTAAATTACTTCTTGTCATCCTATCTATGTTCTAACATTTCATTTTTTGCTATTTTTCCTTTCCTGTCTAGCGTTTCTTTTTTTTTGCAGAACAATGGCACACCGACCACGTCGCGCCAGGAGAAACGCTGTTGCACCCAACCAAGAGCTTGACTTTCCCAATGGCCTTATCGATGGCATCTTTGTCAGCAAAGATGCACGCAGCTGGTTCAACTCTCCCCGACGTAGGGAGATTGTTCATGAGCGCACTGTGGATCCGGCGCTCGTTGAAGACCTGTAGCTCCGGCCATATCTTGAGGCCATCGGGTGGAGCTGCCTGCTCACCATGGGAGGACAATACTACCCTCGTCTTATCAAGGAGTTCTACGTAAATGCTTCGGCCGATAGGAGGAGGAGAGAGATCACCTCCGTCGTCAGTGGTGAGCCCGTCATCATTCAGAGGGCAGACGTCCATGCGCTTTTCCACCTGGCACGGGACGACCTCCAGCATTCCAATTCATCCACTCTGGCGACCTCAATGACCACCGGCGCCACTATTTCAGCACTCTCCCGGTTCAAACATGTCGTAAGAACCAGGAAGGGACCGATGTCAGGATCACCATGACCCCGAAGATGGTAGGAGATCCGGTGAAGCGGATCATGCTTGCTCTTATCCGCCACAATCTTCTTCCTAGAGATAGCAAAGATCTCAATGCCACCGACTGTTACTTAATGAACTACATGGTGGCGCCGGACTCGGACAAACCTCTCTCCCTCTCCGATCTTATCATGGCCCACCTCAGTCACATAGTCGAGAAGAGGGATACCAACCATTTGGGTTTTCCTTACTTTCTACAGAGGCAATTTGCTCGCTTCGGAGTCCAACCCAGAGCGGGTGAGGTGGCCAGTATACCTATGGATCCTATCTCCGCCACCTATCTACGAAAGATGGGCTTTCAACTTACTGACCGTGGGTGGGAGAAGAACGACGCTGCACCACGCCAGAGCGGTGGCGCCTCCTCCTCTTCCGGTGCCTCCACTTTCAGCGATGCGCCCGGTCCATTCCTCGCCCTGCCTCCTCCACCGCCGACCGGCAGCGTGACCCCGGAGCAGCTCGAGGCGTTTCAGAGACAGATGGCTGAGCACCAACGCCTCATGATGGAGCACCAGCGACAAATGGACGCCTACATGCAGTTCCTTCGTGAGCAGGCAGCGCGTGGTGGCCCTCCTCCTCAGTAGCCAGCCTCTGATGCCATTGTTTTTCTACTTGTTCATCTATGGTACGTAAAGGCTAAAAAGTGCCTTAGTAACATCAGTGAACAATTTAAACCATAATAAATGCAATAAAGCATTAAGACACAGTTTGAGCAAAAACATGCTCTAAGCTATGAGTGAACTTGGTTAGGACCCAAAGAGCCTACCAAGACTTGATAACATTTAATTATGATTTGATAAGGCTAATTAAGTCCTTAGGAAACTTTGGTAGACAATGAAACCAAACAAAACACAAGGTAATACCTTAAAGTCAATATGAGCAAAAATGTGCTCTAAGCTTGGGATAAATGTGTATAAGGCCTAATGGTCATACCTATACCTTATTTATATTTAATGAACATATTAAATCAATTACTAAAGAAAACCAAGCTTGAAAACAAGTTAAAACACAGAATGTGCTTTAAGGAGTCTTAAAGCACGTTTTGAAAAATTGTCTTGTAAATGAGTTTTGAATGGCTAAATGTCCATCATTACTCTTTAATTAACATGTGTACTATATAGTATCACATTTGGGTGGCCATATTAGTGGGAAATCAAAAATTTCACTTCTATGTGCCTTGTATTTGTGAATAGTAACTTTTACAAGTTAGTATATAACATATGTTATGTTAAGTAATTAAATTGACAAACAAAGACTAAAATACCCTTGTTATATTAAAGGGGGCCGGTTTTTTAGTGAGGAGTCACCAAGTATGTTAACTTGTTAAGTAATAAATGTGACTCATAGTTACTATTTGCTTTAAGACTTAAATATCTTCAAAAAGTAAGTTCTATCTTCATTCTCCCTTCCTTTCCTTCATTTCCCACGGTTCCAAACACCACCACCAACCTCTCTTCTTCATTCTCTCTCGGTAATACCACTACCTCCATTAGAACTCAAGCTTTGAACTCTTGTCAAATCTTGCTCTCTTGTCCAAATCAAAAACAAACCACCATTCTCTTAGTTAAGCCAAGCTCTACAATCTTGTCTCTTCAAAACTTCAAAACCTCCATTTCGGTGCCAAGAGAAACCACCATGGGAGGAGCTTGAGCTCATCTTTTCACATATTCTTGTTCTCCTTTGCTTCAAGGTAAGGAAACTCAAAGAAAATCCATGTTTCCTCCATGTTTTCATGTTGTCCGAAAATTCACCTCACAATGGTGTATTTATCTTGCTTGTTTTAGCTTTATTTGAATCTTCCAAGGGCTAGGAGGAGTCCTCTCTTGATACTTGTTCAAGTTCTCTTCCAATTCCAAGGTAAAACAATTACCTTAATGTGTTAAAACAATATATGTAACTAGGGTTTACAATGAGATGAAGCTTAAAGCTTGAATACTCATTATGTTGTTTGTACAATGTATAGAACTTGACAAGGAATCAAGTACCCCACCGGTTTGTAAGGAAACAAGAAAGAAATTTGTGAGGAAAAGAGGTAAACAAGCTATCTCAATGTGTTTTAATGCCTTAGGAGAAATGAGCTTATAAATGCTTATTAAAACTACCTAAAGAGCAAATGGTGAATGACCTAGTAAAATGTTCTCAAGGAGACTAGTAAAAGAACATATGTTTTGGTGTATGTATTTGCAGGTCAAAGGCATTATTTATGTGGGAAATTCAGTGTTTAAGGTTTATGCAATTTAAGGGCCTAAGAGCCATGCATTTAAGGGCCTAAGTGCCAAGCAATGTAAGTTATGCACTATATTGTGATGTAGTGCTTAATGTGTGAAGTTTGTGTATAAAATGTGTTTGATGGATTTTAGGTGTTCTTGGATGAAATAAGGTAGAAACCTAAGTGTTTGGATGTGGGTATATACTAGAGAAGCTATGGCCAAATTTGGGAAAGGTGTAAGAAGTTCTAAGTGTTGTAAGTGAGTTTTGGTGAACTAGGAAGGGTTAAAGGTGAATGAATGTTTACTTGAGAAGAAAACATGTATTAAGGTGATTTAGATTGATGCAAGGATTTAGGTGTTGTCTTGGAAGTTCTAGGAATCCAATGTGTGTTTTGTGAATGTATTAAAGTCTTGGAGGAGTTGTTTAAGGTTTAGGTAAAGTTGGTGTTCAAGGGACAAGTGATGTTTAGGTATGATGTAAAAAGGAGATTTAGTTAGTAAGAAAATAATGCTTAAGAGATGATGTTAAGATGAGAAGAAAGTGTTTTGGTATAGTAGTTATAATAGGTGAGAAACACCATTTAGGAACCTAGTACAAACATTGCAAGTGTTAGGAATTTTGTGGAGATATAAGTAAAGGTTTAAGGAATTAGGAAAAATAGTTTTGTGAGTGTTTAAGAATATCTTAAGGGTGTGTTTGAAGTGCCAAATGATGTTAGAACACATTAAGAGGTCTTAGGAGAAGTTTGGTGAAGATTTGGCAAAGTTTGGGTAAGATTAGAAGGCGACCGACCCAGGGGCCGACCCAGTTTTTGGGTCGGTCGAGCCTCTGTTAAATGTTAGGGAAGTGTTCGGTGAAGGTCCGACCCAAAAGGGTGGGTCGGACATGGGTCGGTCGGTCAAGTTTCAAAGGAAGGAAAATGTTCGCACATGGACCGACCCAGAATGGTGGGTCGGACGTGGGTCGGACGGGCATGATTATAAGGAAGTAAAAGGGTTCTGTAATGGACCGACCCAGATGTGGGTCGGACGGTGGGTCGGTCGGACCAAAAACATGGTTTAAGGTTATGAAATGATATGTGATGATGGGGATTGGTAGGTAATGATGTTATAAGGATGTTAAGGACATGTTAGGGGAGTTTTAATGACACCTAAGTGGGTTAAAAGTTGTATTAAAATGTGAGAGTAAAACAAGTTAAAAATGTTAAGTTATGTAACTAAGTTAACGGGAAAAATTAAGCATTGACATTAAATGATCAAGCAAACCCCGATGTTAATGAAAACACATGTGATGTTAACAGTTGTTCGAGAATTGCTCGAGGTACATAAATGGACAGGATAAGTGGACTCCGGTGACAGGTATGGTTTTCTTGCAACCTGCGTCCTACCGGATTACACCGGCTTGTATGCCAATGTGTTTTCTGTATGTTTGCCACGTTGTAAGATTAAACATGTAATGAGTTTACAGTAATTCATTTATGTGGCGTGTACAACTCCGATACCATTTAACCTCGGCAGTGTTAACCTTAGTTAACTGAGTCTAGGATCACTTGAGAGTTCGGTATTCGGAGTAAACGACCCGTACCATGGGACGTACTAACCACGGCTATGCGTGCGTTAATTGTGTGATATGTGTATGTGAATGTAGGGATCTCCCTTGTATGTTTAACCCAGTTGTAATACTGTATGAGTTGTTGTGTGACAGGCTCCATAGTGGGGTTCTAAGTATTGTCTAAAGTAAGTATGTACTAACAGTAGTGAGGAATCCGGTTTGGCCGGTCGCGCGTTGTTTGGGAGAGGGTATCCTTCCTAGCCTTACCCTTCTCTTTGTTATGGTTGTTTCCCTCACGGGTTATGATCTCCCATTAGCTTACTCCAAAGCTTAGCTATTCTGACTTATGATCGGTTTAGGGGGAACATGTGTTTGTGTGGTGTGTTCGGGCCTCCAAACCCGAACCGCCTTAACTTAAGTTACTCGTCCAACTATTAGGACGGTAATGAGTGTTGTTGTTATTGTATAACGAGCTTATCATGAGACTGGCAACATTCTCTAGGCTCACCAGTGTGTAAACAATGTTTGGGTCGGTTCCTAAGAGAACCACTCCCGTTATGTTATGTATTTTGTTGTGATGCAATATTCATTGCGGTATTATGTTGTGTACGTGGAAACGTGCAAAGTGTTGTTAAGTGTTGTATGTAGTGTATGTGGTAGGTTGTATAATGTGGAGTGTGTGGATCATGGATATGACTCCCAGTTTGTGATAAGAGGCGTTTAAGGATAACCCGATTTAAGGGTATGTGTCGTCTATTAAGGAAGTAGCTCCGTTGGAGGAGAAACACTCTAGGGATGATGAATACCATGGGTGACTTGTTAAGTAGGATGTATTATCCGATTGTTGAGCCCATTGAGGCGAAATGTTAAGTGTTGCGTGTTTATTGTCACATGCATGATTTAAATATAATCAACTGCATGCTAAGACGACAATTAGTTGTGCGTGGCCCGGTAGCATGTGGGCTGCGGGATTACCATACCAGCAAAGGTGCTGAGCCCCTTGGGGCCACCCCTTTCTCCTCTTTTTCCTATTTCAGGTACGAAGTGCTGGAAGCCGTTCGAGAGTAGGACGGGTAGTTATTGTACATGGGTATTCATTTAAGTATATATATACAGTAGGTGTAGTAAGACCGAATTTGTTGTCGGCAACAGTCAATAAATACTCGGTATAGTTGATAAGGTGTATGTTGTTGTTGTTGTTGTTGTTAATGGAAAGGGATACTAATGTATAGTTGCTCGGGAATTTAGCCCATCAGACCGGTACATTGTGTATGTATTAGCCTTGTTAGCCACGTGGGTGGCTAACGGCGTGTAACACCAACAAGTTAAGTAATGTGATGAGGATGTTCTTCCGCTGCAGTTCATTGTAAGTATGTTAATGTTGGATGGGGTGTTACACTCCTCCTCAGTAGCCAGCCTCTGATGCCATTGTTTTTCTACTTGTTCATCTATCTTTTGACTCTCCTTTAGACTTATGTATTCAGTTTGGATATTTATTATGTTTGTCCATTAAACTGCATTTACTTTCGCTTTGTCATACTTACATTCTGCACTACGGTGTTTTTAGCACCTTTTTGACTACTCTGTTATGGGACTCATTTATGAGTCCCCTTTTGGTTATCTAACTATGGCATTTGTGAATTCTTCGGAATCCAAGTTGCGCCTAGTTTCTTTTTAGCTTTGCATTGTAGATATTTATCCATTGAACTCAAGAACGCCCCAAAGTGAGTTAGGCGAAATTCAAGGGAACCTCTTGCCAATTTTTCCTAGGATCTTCGACTCTTCCTGTCGGAGCTAGCACTTCAATGACCATGGACACTAGCAAGTGTGGGGGAACCCCACCAACAACTCATCTTTATCAGGGGAGTACTAGTTCTCTACCCTTTAACATTTATACAATGCAGTACATTTTTTGCTTACTCCATGCTTAGTGCTTCGAAAAGGTCTCCTGTTTGTTTTCCTTGAGCTTTTCTCTGAACAATGAGGATTGTCTTATTCAAGTGTGGGGGAAACAACCTTTTCTTTTTGGTGCACTGCTCAATTTCCTCATGTATGTCTATAGCTTCCATGTAGGAGTTATATATATAGTAATCAAGTTGTTCCATGAATTCTTGGAATTTTCCACCGATTTTTTTTTCAAAAGTTCTCTCTTGAGGAGCACTTATGTGCGGTGCAATCATAAATCCATATATTGGTGAGTTTTTATTGCTTAGGGGTTCTTTCTATCTTCTCATCTAGGGATTGCTAAAGGGTGCTTCCTTGTGAAGATTTTTTTTTAAAAAAAAAAGGAACTTGAGAGACACCATAGGTAACCAACAGATGAGAGTTGAGTGTTTATTGAAGCAAGGCAAAATGCCAAATTATCTATCCTCATCTCTTGTTGCAAAAGTGAACTGAATGCAAATCTCTATTTTTCCTTTTGTTTTTCCTCAATGCCCATTCTTGAGAGAAGTTGGCCATGGTAAAAGTTCTTCAAGTTCCATAATCTGTAAGAACTTGGAAGCACTCTAGATCATTGATAAGTGCAAAATACATCGATTTTTAGGGCTTTAATTCTTCCTATTTTCATAACAATTCATGTCATATTTTACACTTATCATGTATTTTTTCTAAGATTTGTGTTTAGATAAGAGCTGATATATTTTATGTGTTAAATGCAAGAAAATACAATATACGGTGGTATATATATACATATACGCTGTACATTCACTCAGTACTGGAAGTCATTGTGCATGCACCTCACGATTTCATATTAATCAAGCCCAGCACACTCACGTGGGCTTTGGCTGATGGGCATTGAATATACAAACAATTGAAAAAAGTAATGATGACAGCCCGGAAGAATGAGATGAAGTGACGGGCCGCAAGACTTCAGGGTGGGGACGGCTCCAATTCTGAAAGAGCGATAAAAAGATTTTATCTTTAATCGTTCGCAGCTCTATATCTTGACAATGTAAGGGTACGAGAGGGATATGCTTACACGCCCCACACGAGAGGCAGAGGCCTCGCACCTCTCAATTCGCTTCAATCCCATTCATGTACCACCAGCACGTTATTCATCTTCGTACACTATACCACCACCGTATTAATCACAAATTCTCTAAGCCATTCACACGCCAGTTCACAGCGCCTCCAATAGAGGCTTTGCCTCTGGTCTCCTCTCTCACACCCACAATTCCACCATTGTTACACCTCACACTTCTGACAGAGGATTAATACAAAGATATGTGATGACGGAAGGCGGAGCGGGGATCTTCTTAACAAAGTTTCTTCTTCTTTTTTTATCTAAACTGTCAATGTGCTATTCCTTTATTGTTTTTGTAGTTTTTAGATTTATGTTCGCTCAGTTAGTTTAGCTCCCAGGGTTGGGGTAGCAAACCGAATCTTTATAGTTATTTTGTAATCTTTTTCTCTGATTATAATTGTAGTAGTTTAATTTCTGTTCTCCATGTGCTTTAATTCTCTAGCTAATTATTAAAGCAATCATTGTAGTTTTCTAATCAAAATGTGGCGCTGAGATTAGTTAACTAGACATAGGAAGTTAAACCAGATTAACGACTAGAAGCATGGTTTGCCTATAGGTTAATCTGTCTCCAATAGGAATTGGTAATAAAGCGATTGGTTAGAATTGACTTGGGCATGGTTTGCGGCTTGTTATTTCTACCAGTTAGGATTTGTTGTACAGGGACCGGTCAACGAATTAATTAAGATTCCTGAGTTTATTGCAGAATTAGGGAAAAGTTTATAAATAGATTAATAAAGTGAAGGTTTGCAGAACAATCCGGGGTGCTTCATCAGATTTTAGAGTTTCAATCTTTATTTCTTTATCTGGTTTATTTTACTATTTTATTATTTATGTCAGTTTGTTGATTCTTTCTTTTATCAAATTAAGTAAAACCTGAAAAAGTGGCATTTCCTGTTTTCATAGTTTAGTTTCTCAGTTAGTAAATAAATTGTCAATTAATTGAACGAGGTCCCTGAGTTCGATAACCCCACTCAATTCACTATTCTGCAAAACGATAGGTACACTGCCTAGGTAGAGATAGTAACATATTTCTGCTAACAATCATACCCCAAAACTCTATATTTTTATTTGCCCTAAGCACACCCATGTCACTATGAGAAGGTGGGTTGCACCCCTCTTGAGGTTTTTCACAAATTTTGCTCACTTGAATTCAAGAATTCATCTAAACACTTGCTTGCTTTAAAGTTTCTTCTTTTTGTGGGTCCTTAGCTAATTTTTCTTGAGGACGAGTAAATAGATAAGTGTGGGGGAGTTGATAAGTGGTAAAATAGTGCTATCTCAAGGTCTTTATTCACCGTCATTTTATTTGGTGCATGACTTACTTCACCACTTTATGGAGTATTTTTGTGATTATTAGTGATCTTATACTTTTGACATATTCAAATAGGTAAATACTCATATGAGTACATTTTTGAGAGCTTAATTTGAGGATGCATCAATGTTCGAGCACTTCGGGAAGGATGCCAAGCCAACGGGAAGCATCGGGAGAATTCCGACACAAAGAAGAACTTCCTGGTTTCGACTGACCTTAGGACCGACCTTACCAAGGTCGGTCTGACCCTGTCCAAGTCCTTCCTAACTCACTGGAATCGACCGACCTTGGGACCGACCTTGTCCAAGGTTGGTCGAACTTAAAATCTCTCACGTGCCTCGTTCGCAAAGAGTCCGACCGACCCCGGGACCGACCTTGGCAAGGTCGGTCGGACGGAAAATTTGCCCAGATTCATTTTTTAAAATGCTACATTTTGGGGATTCCTTCCTCATTATTTAACACACACGACTTCAACTAGAAAGAGGAGAGAGAGTGGTGAAAATAAGGGAGAAAATAAGAGGAGAAAAGAATAGAAGAAGAAGAGGAAGAAGAAAGTGAAGATTTCTACCTCCATTGAAGCTTGGAAGCTCCTCTAATGGCTATTTCCTCCTTTCTCCTTTCTCTTTCCTTTATCTATGGTTGAGTAGTTCCATTTGTATCCTAGGATGAGGGTTTGACCCTATTTTGCTCATTGAATGCTAGAAACCTAACTCATTTATTACTCTTGTTTTATTCCCTTCAATATCAATTAATGCCTTAGATTGATCTCTTATTGCAGTTATGGGGGTTTCATTCAATAGTTGAGCTTGAGTTTGGAACTAGACCAAAATGGGGATAAACCCTAACTTTTGCTCTCTTGATTTTGGGAGTAAATTATTAGGGCTATTAATTAAAAGTGCTTGTTTAATGCTACTTAGTGATTTAAATCTCCTTTAATTAAGGGGTTTAACTAATTAGGTAAGAATTGGATTTCTCATGATTTGGGGATTCATGAGTTGAACTTTAATAGGCATTGAGTTAATGAGTTATGGTTTTGAGATTCTTTGGGTAAATTAGGTGATTCCCCACTATCCTAGGGTACTCTTCCACCCATTTCCATCAAACAACCAATTTACTGTTTTATTGCATTTCCATTGACAAACAACCAAGCTTGCCTTCGGCTAAACCCCCGTTTACTGTTTTCATTTATGTTTTACTAAAGTACTGAATCTTAGGATTTTGAAACCAATTTCCTTGTGGATACGACACTTGTTATATTGCAACGAATTGGGTGCACTTGCCCGTTCAGCTAGATTTAATTACTATGTTTGTAATTTCCCAACAGTGTCGCATAGGGAAAAATCAGTGGGCTTCCACCAACATTGAGAACTCGAGTCTCGAGCGGCGGATCACCAGGGTGAGGAAAATTATGTATGGACCCAAATTGACTAGTAAAATTCTCTCCTTCTTCCTTTTGTAAAAGGGCAGCATTAATGAAACTCTATTTGCCATCATTAGCAACAAGTATCTGAACAATGCTCTTAGCGGGGTCTATGCTACTCTGAATTACCCTCTTCTCACCAACTTCAACTATGGACACAGGGTAGGAGTGGTCCTCAACTATGACCGAAATTTTCAAGTTGATCAATTGCAGCGTGGAAGTTTCGATATGGATACGAATCTCGGCATTCTCCATGAACTGGTCTTCTTCATCTTCTATCTTAATGATGTCGCCGACTGTTTGTGCAATTTTCCATACATTTACCTTATTCCAAGCGTGGAGGGGGATACCACGAATGACAACCCACGTCCTACGCTACTCAACTTGATCCTCCCTACCCCAATGTCACACTTCTAAAACTTTAGGACCCGTGCCATTTGTGTGCACCTCATTAACCATATCCTTGGATTCATGAGTAGAATTGAAGAGCATGAGGAATTTCCTCCTTGAGAAGGCTAGTAGCCCCGACAGATTTGGTCATCGGCTAAGAAGGAACTCCATAGCTTCCTTTGGGGTCTTGTCCTCATGGAGCGTAGACACTGCACATCTAGACAAGCATTCCTTCATCTCCATATCGGCTTTAACCTTAATAGAAAGCCTAGATTTAGCGCTAGTGATCTCCCTATGAACCCCAGACGCCAAATAGCTGGGCAGAGTAGGCCTACTAGCGGAATCCTCTTTTCTCTCTTTCACCTTGTGACCTTGAAATTCCATTCTCGCCCAAAGACTACTCCCATTAATATTCCAGCCCTTAATACCATCAATTACTCTTTTGACGTCCTTGACACAACAAACATCGCCTTAGGCACAAGCATTACGATTCCACGATCTCCTCTTTCTACTAATGAAGAGTCTACTCCATCTAGCAAACCTTCTCACTATTTTGCCCAGTTGGTACTCCGAAACACCTTTGTCAATATTATCAATGAAAATTGTGGTAGTATGAATACCTTTTGATTTGTTTTGGTCTCGATGAAACCTCCCACCTGTTGGCGCCCGCTCATGTTTTCGCGTCGAATTTCCCGAGCCACGAACTGCCTCCGCCTTACGGAAACTATTTTTTCCACTTGCGCTTCTGCTAGGCCGTAAGTCTCCCCACCGTTTCGAGAGGTAACAGCCGCACCGGGACTCTCTCCTCCACGAATGAGCTCTAACTCTCCCCATGGCAGCGATGACTCGAGAAGGAGATGGAAGGCTAGAGAAAACGACAGATGCAGAAGAGGGCCGGTACGATGGGAATAGCCGGTCATGTGAATTTAGAGTTGCTTAAACCAGTCCAACCCGAAAAAAAAGCTCGGTAAACCCAGGTCCGATGGATTATCCAAGAGGGTCAGAACAAAAAAGTGAGCCCGAAAAAAGTGGGTCAGGTTGTGGCACATTTCCAAGCCTATGAGTCAGGTCCTCAGGCCTATCATGTCCGGAAAATATAAAAAACATACCTGGTTACTCTATACAGTCCCGAAAAACCTATAAAACTCTTCGAGTCGGCTCGAACCTAGAATGGTAACCTCTACGTGAATCCTAAATATCTCAGTAAATAATCGCTAACTCGAACCTGGCGAAGGTGCCACCTTGTAAGGTGGCACCTATTTTGTCCTTTTGTGCTTTATACTTTTGTAAAACTTTAAAATGTTATAGTTTATTAGATATAAGTCCAAATAATATAAATTTTATACTGTTGTTCATCATATATATATATATGTTTAATATTCATTGTGAATCTTAGGTTTAAGAAAAATGAATAAAAGATTGTTAAAAAGTGAACCAAAGGTTGTTAAAAGTGAATAAGAGGTCATTAGACCCTAAACCCTACACTACAAACCCTTCGACATGTTTAGCATTCCTAGGGTGGTTTTAGGGTGTTTGGGTGGTTGTGGTAGGGTAATCTTTTTGGCATTAGTTTTACACTTTATATCACTAGTACAAAAACAGTCTATTTCGGCGGTTCCAAATAGCCTATTTCGGCGGTTGTGAACCGCCGAAATGGAGTGCGCCGAGATAGGTGTACAATCCTATCTCGACGGTTGTACAACGTCGAAATAGGTCATCTATTTCGGCGGTTGTTAGCTTAAAACCGCCGAGATAGGCGCGTTTTAAAATTATAAAAAGGACCTATTTCGGCGGTTCCTAGCTAACAACCGCCGAAATAGGTCCTTTTTAAAAAAAAACGATTTTTGCGTCGTCTTCAACCTCACAGCAGAAGTTCCAGCGATTTTCAAGAGGCGCAACCACGAGAATGAAGGCGCAGAGCATGTAAGTTCGCCACGAGAGAAGAAAATGAACACGTACAGGCGCAGAGCAGAGTATGTAAGTTCGAGTATATTACCGGTTCCCGGAGAGAATAAGATAAGTTCGAGTATATTACCACAAGGAAGAAGAACACAGGCGCAGAGCATGTAAGTTCGCCTGCAAAATTACCGTGAGATTAGAGGATGAAGAAAGGTGTGCAGAGCATGTTTATTTGCCAGTTAGGGTTGCGAATTTACCGTGAGAGAACAGGATGAAGTGAGAGCAAGTGAAGAAGAGAGGCGCAGACCATGTTCGCCATGAGAGCAAGTTTGCCAGTGAAGAAGAGAGGCGCAGACCATGTTCGCCAGTTAGGGATACGAAATTAGAGAGAAGAAGATGAAGAGATTAGGTCGGTGAGCAAATATATAATAAAATAAAGTCTATTTCGGCGGTTGTTACTAACAACTGCCGAAATAGACTAAAATTTAAGCGGCCTTTTGAAAATTTTGGAAAAAAATCCCTGGAAATGAACCTATTTCGGCGGTTGTAGATAAAACCGCCGAAATAGGGCTCCGAGATTTTTGTAGTCTGGAAAAATACACCTATTTCGCGCGGTTCCTAGCTAGGAACCGCCGAAATAGGTGTCCTCGGAGCCCTATTTCGGCGGTTTTATCTACAACCGCCGAAATAGGGGCGCCGAAATAGGCGTTTTTTGTACTAGTGTATTGTCGTCACTCACTCAACAGTTTTTTAGGGTTTGTGGCTTAGACCCTAAACCCTGCACTACAAATCCTAAAAATGCATTCGACGCTTTTAGCATTACTAGGGTGATTTTTAGGGTGTAAAGGGGGGGGGGGGAGGGGGAGGGGGAGGGATAGGGTAATCTTTTTGGCATTAGTTCTATACTTTATATTGTCATCATTGACTCGATAGTTTTTTAGGGTTTGTGGTTTAGGGTTTAGGGTTTACTGCACTACAAACCATAAAAATGCTTTCGACGTTTTTAGCATTCCTAGTAGTGTGGTTTTTTAGGGTGTTTGGGGGGGGGGGATAAGGTAATCTTTTTGGAATTAGTTCTACACTTTATATTGTCATCACTGACTCGACAGTTTTTTAGGGTTTGTGGTTTAGGGTTAAGGTCATTAAACCCTAAACTCTGCACTACAAACCATTAAAATGCCTTCGACGTTTTAACATTCATAGGGTGGTTTTTCAGGGTGTTGGGGGGGGGGGGGTAGGGTAATCTTTTGGCATTAGTTTACACTTTATATTGTCGTCACTGACTCGATAATTTTTTAGGTTTTGTGGTTATAGGTTTATTGAAAAGTGAATATTTTGTTAAAAAAAATGAATCATATGTTCAAGTAAAGTGAATCTTTTATTTAAGAAAAGTCATGAATCTTATGTTTAAGAAAAATGAATCATATCACAAACTTATGCAAGAACAATATGAATCATTCGTTTAAGAAAAGTGAATATTTTGTTTAAAAATAGTGAATCAAATGTTTAAAAAAGTGAATCTTAGCACAAATTTATACCAGAACAATATGAACCTTTCATTTATTTAGAAGTGAATATTTCGTTGAATTTGAGAATAATATGAATTTTTCATTTAAAAAAGTGAATATTTTGTTTAAAAATAATGAATCAAATGTTAAAGAAAAGTGAATCTTACCACAAATTTATACGAGAACAATATGAAACTTTCATTTATTTAGACGTGAATATTTCGTTGAAGAAAAGTTAATCAAATGTTTTAAAAAATGAATCTTATATTCAAGAAAAATGAATCTCACACTTTAAGTAATGTGAATCATTATTTTCTAAAAGTGAATATTAAAAAGAATTCATTTTGTTGATGAATAAGGTTCATTTTATTATTAAAAAATTCATTTTGTTAATGAATAAAATTCACTACGTAATATATATTCATTATAAAAACATAAAATTTTAAGTTTACCAAAACATATCCATGATGCATCTTGTTTTGAAGAGCACGAAAAATGATGAACAATGATATAATTTGTTTTATTTTTACACTTATATTTTGTGAATATAATATTTAAAAAAATATTTCTTCTCCTCCTACATTCAGCCTCCTATGCGTGTGGAACTACATGTTTTTTCTATTTTACTCATTTTCTTCAGTTACTTTTAATTGACCAATAATGTATTGACATGTGACACTGAAACCATATCAGTGGAGCAAACACCGGCGTCTAGATTCTGTAAATAATTATCTCTTAATTAGAAATGTATTTTGTTTTACTGTCGTCGCTCAACCATTAACGCATAAGTAATTAGTGTTGATTTTGCTGGACAGCCGACTCATTCAGTCCACATCTCGCATGCTAACCTATTATGGGTGTTTTGATTTCATCTACCAGTGTCTTAGGATATTTTGGTGCGGGATCCCAGTGCATCTAAAGTTACATCTTTTTTCCTCTATTTTATTCTACTTTATTTCTATTTTAGTTCAGCATCCGATTAACAAACAGATAACAACAAATGAACTAAAGGGTTGGGCGACTGATTTCCCTCTCCCGGAACCAATTAATTAAAAGAAAGTGTGAAAAACGACACAAAATCATACATGTATTAATCAATTTTAAGTGAAGAACGAAATATACAAATTAATAAACTACTCTCTATTTTTATACAAAAGGAGAAAATTTTGTCAACAACTACGCATTGGATGTACCATATATCAGTTTGACAGATCAGAAGCGTCATAGAAAATGTATATAATAAAGTTTTTGTTAAATTTATTCATTCATATTTACGTATGTGTGTTAGGACTGACTGAGGACCGGGGCAGACATGACTCGGTCAGTGTACTCGTGCTCAAAAGCTGAAAAAAATCCAAAATAACACTTCACAACAAATATCTTTAAAAAAAAAAGTGAATTTTTTTTACTTAAAATGGGAAATCAGTTTTGCAAAATATACACTTATAAAATAATAAAACACAACTATACAACAAATAATATATATATATATATATATATATATATATATATATTATAATTAAAATATACAAGTAGCGAACTTACCTATTTGCTTGAAAACTATCTTCACATTATAAGCATCAGTTTTTAGGAAATTAGTTTCTAAAAGAAGAGTAATTGTGTTTTCTTTTTCGAAAATGTTTTACGTTTTGTAATAAAATTCTTTTTACCACACGTTTTGTAATAATTGATCATCGCGCAATGCCTCATTATGGGAGAAACAATTATAAGTAAATGTTTTTTAGAGTAATACTCCATGACATTACTAACGAACAAAAATGTATTCTTATTTTAATTGTGTTATTAAGCATAATCCAGACAACCGTTTACATAATTTTAACAATTTGTCTTAGCTACAACCATGTATAGCTATCTTTGGCTGCATTTTTCATGGTACAATTTATATAGAGAAAAAGTACATGTTTTATAAGTTTATTGTACAGTTTATAAAATTAGTATGTATATTTAGTACAAATTCAGAAATATCACAATTCTCTATATACATGTACATATACATCAGTACAGTTTTGAATGATCATATGTACAGTTTTAAATGACCGAATGTACATGTATATAGCTATCTATAACTAATTTTCCATTTAGCACTCTTTTATTTTAAAACCATCTTCTTTTTTGACATAGTCTCTTCCATTTTACTCTTAAACACATTGAAATTTCTAGTTTGTGTCATGTGCTCTCACCTAATTGTGTTGATTTTATCAAATCTAGTCTTGTGTCATGTGCTGTTACCTAATCGTGTTGATTTTGTCCAAATTTACTTTAGCCGGTGAGTTTATTAGAACATTTCTAGTTACTATGTCAATAAAATATAGTACTATTTTATTATATAAGCCCATCTATAAAATTTTCAATATTCTTATTGACAAACAAGGGTGAAATTCATACCATTTTGGATACCTAATACTTTAATTCAGGGCAGGTAAATCCAAACAAGTTCTCCCTTGCATTTCCAAGAAATAAGAATTCATAAATGAAAATATTCAGGTGCAAGCTAAAATCATTTAAAATTTAAAATGAACACCATACTGAAAAAATGTAAATTATTATCTACATCCATATGTAGTTAGAGATAATTACATTTATTGTAAATCCAACAGAAAAATTGTACAATGAATTATCAACTGAAAATATAATTTTCATGTATTTTATTATACACGAAATGTATTTGTATGTCTACATTATAACCGAAGATATACGTTTATGCAGCGAAGAGTTAGAATGGACAAATACAAAATTTATAAGACGCTATAATCAATCGTTTAAAAGTTAAATTATCCGGCGAATCTATTTTAATTGAGTCATTTTCTAATTTGTGGCTTTTACGATTACACAAGTGGGGACTAGTTGGGGAGTTCAATGACTTCAGTAACGTGAAATTTAATATTTTTTAAAACTGGCATGGCATCACTTGAGAAGGACAATAATACCACACAATTTTATAACAAAAGCGATGAAGTTCATTAAAAAACTGATACTGTCACCATGGTGTCTTTTGAAAGGAATATGCCCATCTAGTGGGAGGTACTGTCTAGTCTATCTTTCAACCACTAGACGTTAATCGTTAATGTAATCAACTACGCACATCAAATGACCAGTGGCTTACTTCGTTTATGGCTGATTATGAAAGGAGTCTTTTCGATGAAAAAGGATAATAGCTTGTGTCTCCGGTAACAAATCAATTCAGCCTGAAACCCGATCTGAAATGACCCGTAGAAAGCCGGGTTCGGGTTGTGATTTTTCACCCGAAAAGATTTTCGGGTGGGGTTGAGTTCGGTCATTAAGACCCGCTTTGGGTTCGAGTTGAACCCGCCACCCGTAACCCAGAAAAATTTAATTAAAAATAGAACATATGTTATATTTAATGACTTAAAAGTGTTTAATGATTTATTTATGACTAAAATAAACATTTAGTATAACAATTTATGATTAATTATAGTACATCATAATTAATTAATATTAAAGTATTATATTACTTATTATATAACACTAAAATTTTAAAATAAAAGATTTTTTTTTAAAAAGGGTCAGGTTCAGGTTGAAGAAATATAACCCGCTCGGGTTTGGATTGGGTTCGGGTTAACCTAAACTATTTTCAGGCAGGGGCGGGCCGAGGTGGGGTCCGGTGGGTCCCGGACCCCATAGCTTTCCTCTAATAAAAAAAAATATTTTTTTAAAGTATAGTTTAATAAAATAAAATAAAGTAAAATACTGAAAGTTGATAATAATTTAGTGGTAGAGACATGTTACTTTATGTGGGGTTGTAAGTTCAATTATTATCGACCTATTTTTAGGTTTTTAATGTTATGAAACAAATTACTCGTTTGATCACATGTTAAAGGTTAACCCCAAGTTTAACTATTTGAAAAATAAGTCTAATTTAAAAATTTAAATATTACCTTTAAATTTAATATATATATATATATATATATATATATATATATAATATATATAAATGCTGAAAAAATTTATGACCCCATATTTATATATTACCTTCCAATTTAATATGTGTTAATGTCCAAAAAAATTTGGACCCCATAAGGTTTGACTCCTGGGTCTACCACTGTTTTCAGGTCGGGCTCGGATTGAGCTCAACCTGACCCGAAATCCATTTTGACACCCCTAATTTGATAGGGCGGTTAGTCGAGCCACTAAGTTTGCAACCTAGGGTTTTTTTTTAAGTGTAACCCCTTGTCAAAGTAGAGGTAATTCTCTTATACTCCAATTGGATCAAAGTAATAGAGGGATTGTTTTAACTTTTAATACATACAACTTTCATCTTGAGATTGAGTGTCCCTCATATCATCTACTACAGACGATCGATGTTGCGGCTTGCCCGTGTACAAGTTGGCGCAGCTTGTCCATTTAGCAGTCCAGTCAACTGCTGACTGGATTGTTTTGATGATTGGATGTCTTTTTATTAAATTAACTTCAATTGGTTGTAGCTTTTAAAATATAAGTCCAAAATGAAAAACAATTATACCATTGTTCATTTAAATTCAAGCTTTTCAAAACAAGACCAAACATGGATATGTTTAACAACTTTAAATTTATATTATTTACATGTATATGTAGATAACAACCATACATGATTCACCATATACAGTTTAAAATACACCATACACCAATAATAATACACTACAAAACAATAATGATTCATTATTTATTTTAAAATTGGTATGTCAAGAAGATACATGATCAACCACATAACTTATAATACATCATATAAATAATAATAATAATAATACATCACAACAATAATAATACATTACAAACAATAATGATTTTATTGGTTCCAAAGTTTGTTATCTAATTCACCACTTATTAGTTAATAAATCATAATATCAATTTTAATGAATCATAATATCAAAACTAATGAATCATATCATCATTTTAGTGTATCAATGTAAACATATAAAATCAAAAAAATTAAACAATAATACAACATAAAACAATATTGGTATGTATGAAAAATGCATGATTCACCATAAAAGGTTAAAATACACCATACAACAATAATAATACACTACAAAACAATAATGATTTTTTATCGGTTCCGAAATTTGTAATCTAATTCACCACTTATTAGTCTAGTCTTGTTTTGAAGAGTTTGAATTTAGGTGAACAGTGATATATTTTTTTTTCATTTTGAACCTATATATTAATTACAACCATTTAAAATTAATACAAATTTCTTCACACCACCTATGCCACTTCACAAGTCACTGCCACCTAACAATTCAGTGCAACGCAATGTGCAAGCCGCCCGTACGGTGGAATTACGCATCTGCAACATCCTTTGTATCATTATGTCAGTATACTTGCAACTCAACATTGAAGCCTTACACTTGAGAAGCTAAAGGAAGATTGACGTTCCAGTTTTCTCTCCTCTCTTGCATGCTCTACGCGACTGTTCTTCTCCCTCTATTAACAGTTTACAAAGCCACCGCCAAATCTACAACAATAGCCTCATTCGAAAATAATTCACGGGAGAATGTGTACTATCATGCCCCTGCAACTTACCTTGTTTCACGGGCGAAGATCTTGTTCATTTATGCACGGTTAATTGGCTATAATGACCATTATGAGCAACTTTTAGGGTCGACTGTACCATGCAAATGAGCCGTCTCCTTGTCTTCTACCCAAAGCCGGATGCTTGTTCTTTTAAAACGGAATTCTCAATTCTGACTCAAGCATCTTCACTCGCTTCTGCTTCCATAACCTTCTCATCTGCTTTCTCTTATCTGTTAGCCTTCTCCGCTTCTCCTTCTTCCCATCATGCAACAAACCATCACCGTTAATGGAGTCCTGCTGATGGTCCACCGATGCATCGTGGCTCAACTCTTCTCAACCATCCCCATCTATGCCTCTGCCCTGGAGGTAAACTTAAAGAGGCCTGAACTAAATTTGGAAGCTTTAGGTTCACTAAAGCTGGACAGAACTTGTTCGTGTTCGAGTTCTAGACTACTAACGCCATGCATGCTATACTCGAGGGGACCTTGAGCAATCAACAACAAGCTTCTTGCGCTACAAGCTATGGATCCCACGAAGTAGATTGCCCATCATGATTTCACTTGGATCCCATTCTGGGTGTGGATCTACAATGTTCCAAGATGCATGTACACTCTCAATTTCACATATAGGCCAGACCTCAAGTTGGGTAGGTTCTTCGATTTTTTGAAGGATGGAAGAGGGGTGGGATTTAAGTATCTCTGGCTCAAGGTCGACATGAATATACATGTCCCTGTCCTTCAAACACTGCAGATGTTCTTGAATGACCAGTTTCAAGTTTTTAAGTTTCCTATGATAATATGCCCGTAATTTGCTCAGCTTGCGGTTTATTCCTCCACTCCTCGGATGCATGTCCTCATGTGCATCTGGGACAAAACATCAATCAACCCTTTGGAATGTGGCTTAGCTCGGAGGCACAAATGAAGATCAACCATGCAAAAGAGATCCATTCCCCGGCTGATGATTGGGAGAAGCCACAAAGATCAGGCATTGCAACGTCCTCATGGCACAAAACAAGGGTGCGACCCGAGGTTGTGATATTCATCATGCATTGCCCGATGTTGAGATGGCTGATCCCTCCACAATCTCAAATAAGTGAAAGTTCAATGAAGTTCTTCTTGAAGCTTAACGATCTAAACTTTGGGACTTGCGTCTTCCAGAGGTTAAAAGGAGGGCAAAGGCAGACAATGCATGGGTTTGGGTGGTGGTCAAGATGGGTCGGATTCAAGTGGATATTCAAGCAAGGGAAAGACAATTCTAGGTTAGGACTAGGATCACCAGAAGACTTAGATACATCTTCATCTAGTTTGCATTTGGGGGACACACTTAATGTAACTAGTATTTTGCTAATGTGTTTCCCACTTGTTGTTGTGGGTTGCTAAGTTTATGAGTCTCTTATGTTAGGTTTGGTCATTTGTGTTATGGTCTTTAGTTTGTCATCATGTTTGTTGTTTGCCATCTTATTGATCAGTATTGAGAATTCTGTAAGTTAGTGATGCAAATGTATCATATTCCTCGCCCTCACTGGAAACGCCAACTTCTCTCGGAGGTTCAACGTGTTGTGTTGGCGGGCTTTTGTTTGTTGCTCCCCTTCATGATAAACTTAGTGATGTAGTTGATTTGAGGTCTTTGGGTCTGCGGTATAGGTGCTTGATCTTAGTCAGTGTTGTGTGTGTTAATCTTAGTGTCTTTAGGTTGTAATCTTATGTATGCTATCATGCTTAATGAATGTATGTTTAGTTTTAAAAAATGTCAGTATACTTGTTTGTAACTAAAGGAATGTGATATACTATATTATCTATTTGACAACCTAACTACATTTAGTTAAGTGGGAGTTTAATATTAACCATTATATCCATGCATTAGGTGCTCTCCGTCTTCCTACAATTTTAGATTAGTAAAGGTTATTATAAAGGATCATGGACATGGATTAATTATGAGACTCCCCATTGAGTCAAATTCCTTCTTTTTTATAATATTATAAGTTTGACGTCGTAAATTGTTGTTATGAAGAAAAAAAACGCAATTTCGAAGCTGGCGATTATGCCACCTTAGAATATGGTGATGACCATTTTGGTCATTTGTTATCTATTTTATTATTTTGTGTTTTATACTTTAGTAAAACTTTAAAATGTTATATGTTATTATATATAAGTCCAAATAATATAAATTTATATCATTGTTCACCATAATTCGAGCTCTTCATTCAAATAACCAAACATGAATATGTTTTGATAAATTTTTTAGTTTTTAGTTTTTGTATGTAGATATGTTTTAAGATTCATTGTGAATCTTAAGTTTAGGGAAAGTGAATCAAAGTTGTTAAAAAATGAATCAAAGGTTATTAAAAAGTGAATCAGACAGTTGCATAAAAGTGAATAAGAGGTTTGAAAAAAATGAATCTCATGGACATAGATTGTTTAACTAAAGTGATTCTGAGTGTTTGACTAGTGTGAATCAAAGGTTTTAGAAAAGTGAATCAAAGGTTGCTAAAAAGTGAATCACAAGTTTTTACAAAGTGAATCAAAGTAAGAACAGTGAATCTCATAAGCGTTGATTGTTTAACTAAGTGATTAAGAGGTTAAAAAATATGACTCGGAGGTTTGTATAAAGTGAATCATGCGTTTAAGAAAAGTGAATCATAGGTTTAAGAAAGTGATTCTCGTAAATAGAGATTGTTTTACTAAAGTGAATAAGAGGTTTAAAAAGTGAATAAAAGGTTTAAGAAAAGTGAATCAAATGTTTTTAAAGGTGAATCAAAGGTTTAAGAAAATTGAATATTTTGTTTAATACTAGTGAAAGTTAATATTACCACAAACTTATGCGAGAACAGTATAAACCTTTAATTTGTTGAAAGTAAACTTTAAAACTTGCACTACAAACCATAAAAATGTCTTCGACGTTTTTAACTTTCCTAGGGTGGTTTTTAGAGTGTTTGGGGTAAGATCCATTTTATTAATGAATAAGATTCATTTTATTATTAAAGAAGATTCATTTTGTTAATGAATAAGATTCACTTTCAAAATACGTAATATATACCACTTCTAAATACATAAAATTTTAAGTTTACCAAAACATATCCATGATGCATCTTGTTTTAAAGATCACGAAAAATGATGAATAATAGTATAATTTTTTTTATTTGTACACTTATTTTTGTGAGTTATAACATTTAAAAAAAATTTATTTCTCTCTCCTTCCTTCTCTCTCCTCCCCGTGTGTGCGCTAGGTTGTTGTTTCTTTTTTTTTATTTTTTCATTTTCTTCTATTAGAACCAATAATATATTGACATGTGACATGAAACCATATTACTAGACGGAGCAAACTCCATGATCTCTATACTGGAAAAAAAAATAGGTGGATCCACCCAAACCCAAATGCCTTTCACTTATCTTTAGTGATTAAAGGAACAATTCGATGAATTAAAAATCAGTCGGTTCCTTTCAAAAAAAAAAAAAATCAGTCGGTTGTAAGAAGATTACTACCATTATCACAAAGAAACGGTCAATTTCTTCAGCATCTTTAAAAAAAATCAAATGGGGAATAATAGATCTAGATTTGGACGGCCACAAGTCTATGGATCATGTACACATGTCATATGGACCCACCAACCTATTATTACTTACACGCTGGTGAACATTAAACAAACAAAAGTACAATTTCTAAATAAAAGATCTATTTTTCAAGTCCTACCTCCTCTCTTCTGAAATACTACATAAATTTTGTTTATTTTTTTTAAAAAAGAAATACTATAAATATTGCTCTAAAATCTGAGTATTAATTATTTTAATATATTAATATATGGATAATTTTATAAAGTGTAAAATATATGTGTTGTTTTGTAGTACTATTATTAATAAAGATTCAAATTTTAAAACAACTTATAATACTATAACTAAACACTGTGTTTTGACCACCATTTTCTTTTCCGTGCGGACTACTACTACTACCACTCTACTACTATCATCCGAATCTCAACCCGCTCCCATCCGTTAGTTTGACATTCTAGATTTTAGTCGCTCCTCTCTCTCTCAATCGCGCCTTTCATCTCTCCGTCAATTCGGCTTCCGAAATTGAAATATCGAGTCGGAGTGCTCGTGGAAAGAGTGAACGGAGGACACGATAGATAGATAGAGAAAGAGCTCATTTGGTTGATCATTGTATTCGCGGTGGATTTTTAATGGAAGGCGCCTCGATTGTTTCCAAGGCGAGGACGGCCTTCCATTCTGCAGCTGCTAAAGCGGAGAGGGTTATCACGGAAATTAAATCCGATCTTGCCAGCAACACCGATCATTCAGGTATTCCACCCATCCATCTCTCCACACTTGTTCAAATTTGAATTGAAGTGCTAGACTTGAGACAACCATCAATTTGTTTCCTTTTTACGAATTTAAACGTTATTATTGTTCTCTCTTTCCCCCCATTTTCTGTCTAAGAACTATTCGCCATTCCCCTTTCCTATCTATTATTCCTCTTGATTCTTTTGAATTTTTATCAATGGTAAAGGGTGTGATGACCGCGTAGAACTTCTCTTCATGCTTTGTCGATCTCGATTTTGCAGATTTTAGTGAGCAGCTCGCAAAGAATCCCGTTAGTCGTACCGTGGTTGAAATTCCTAATGAGCGTGAGCAGAAGGTGAAGTTGGATTTGCAGCTCATTCTGTTGTGCATCTCTTTTCCTTGCAAACTGGATTGTTTTGATTGCTTGGTTTGGTATTATTTCCGGCATTGTGTCAAGTAATTGGTGATCCCCTGTATACTTTTGGAACTATAACCTCGGTAATGCTTCTAATTAAGCTAGTGGTGCTGCTGGGTGCTTATTAAGTTATTTGCAAGCAACAATGAATTTTGTATGCATCATCATGTTGCTTTGTCATCCAATGAATCCAAACATTATCAATTTTTACATTCTTTGTAAAATATTCCCTTAATTGAAGTATGTCGTGTTGCTGATGATAGTAATAACCGTTCTTCGTTTTCTTATGTGTATATTGTCTGGATTCTGAATTTTACAGGTTTCAAATGATTCGAGACAATTTCGATGGCGGCCACCAATTGTTGGGAAGAAGCAGGAATGGCAAGATAGATTTAGGAATATAGGGAGAGGAAAGAAGGCCTCTGAAGAAAGAGAGAAATCTGAGAATCCGAAAATGGCCTTTGCTATTTATGATCCAAATATAATATTGTACAACCAGAAAATTGCTGCTGAATTACAGGTAGAAGATCTTGCTCAGGTTCTAGTATTCTTTTCCTTTTACTGGTTATATTTATTTCCTAGACGACTTGAGAACTACAACAAACAAAAAATACTGGTCAATTTTCCAATATGGGACCAACGACTAGTGCTGATTCTTATAACCTATAGTTATATGTGGAATGATACAAAAATCATCTACTGTAAGATTAAAGTTATGTGTGTATCCATCCTTTTTTAAATGATTTGAATACTTGCCCCCAAGCGCATGTCATACCCTGGTATCTCTCAGGAAAGGATTCTTAAGTCCTACAATGCAGGCCCTGTCTAATCTTCTCATATTGAATTTTTTCTCAGTAAAATCCGATCATGTCCGTACACTAAATCAAAAAGTTTACTCAGGATGGAAGAGGTTTAAAAATTTAGGGTAGTAGTGGGTTGAGTTGCTACTGTACTAAACAGGCTTTAAATACGAAGAAGGAAAATCAAATGACAGATGGTTACTTTTTCTTTCCCTTTCTTTTGGGGCCCAAGATTAGTTTGCTGAATGTTTGCTTATGAAGCTTGAATATTATAGATAAAAGAAATAAGTCATATAGCTAATACGGTATTGTCAATGGACCTGACTGTGATATCACGTGATGCGATGAAGCTGGGATTGTAATTTTCATTCCAGTATCTATATGCATGTTCAGGGGTCATGCAGGAACATGTTGGTTGTGTTAGAAGAAAACTATATGTGAACAAAGTAGTTATGGTTCTCAAAGTCTGCATTTTGCATGTATGGAGATAACTTGGGCATGTAGCCAAGACCCTACTAAGAGGAGTAATGTTGCTATTAGACTTGCCTTCTTCAATGAAACAGGATAATAATGGATTTTCTGATCTAGTTAAAAATGTGAGCGGAAGAGAGGACGATATTATGAGACCAATGAATTGAACCTAGGAATACATTTCTCTTTATTTATTTTGCCTCAGAAGCCGCTAAGGGCCCTGCAGGAAAACCTGCCTCATTTTACAGCTTAAAAATGTCAAATATTCACTGATCCTTCCTGCATACAACAACCACTATTGAGAGCGTAACAATAGACTAAATACTTAAAGATAAAGAAAATATTCTTTTTTAAAATGACTAAGTATCCCACCAACTGTTTTCCTCCTAGCTCTCCTATAGTACTGCAGTCTTGTCCCGTCACTGATTATTCCTTTGAAACTTCTCTTTAAAGTTTGATCATCGCTTAGTACTTTTTTTGCCATGTTGGACCTTGACCTTATCAGGATTCGGAGGTAAGTTCGCAGAGTGAAGCTTCAGATGTTGACATTATTCCTCCGTCATGTGTGCTGAAGCAACTTGCCACAGCTCTCGAGTAAGTTTTGTGGTTAATTATCTTCCCCGTACCGTGTGTGCTTTCTGTAAGCTGCAAAAACTATCAAATTGTGATGATTGCATAGTTTTTGATGTAAGTTTGGTAGGATCATATTTATTTTTCTGTTCATTTCATTCTTTTTAAGTAGTCAGATTTGCTTATATATATTCAAGTAGAAACCAAGTGAAATTGTGTCATAGCATTGTATTTTTTGGTGCTTTTTTGGGAACTTGGTCATTGCTATTAAACTGGCAACTTCTCTTGGTTCTATGTATGTTTTTTGTAATCAATTTGAGTGGTTAACAGTTTCTTGCTTAGAATTACATTCTGATTTGACTATTCTTGTCATATTCTTTAGGTTTGGAAAGAACACTGGGTCAATTAAGGATCTTCTTGCCTCATCCAGAGGATCTTCACCAGCTAGGGAGAGGGCAGGTTTGAGCCTGTCTGCTGTGAAGTCATTAATGCGCCTTGATAATGAGGAAAAATTTACACCTGATCTTGGCAATGACCTAATCATGGGTCTTATTCAGCCAATACTTGACTCCGGTAGGTATATGTAACTGATGTAAAAATGTTTGTTCTGAAGATACCATGAGACCTTCATCTTTCAGATACCTATGAGTCTGCCCTTGGTGATCTTTTGCTTCCATTGTAATATCTACAAGATGCTCGCAGAGGGACTTACTCCCAGTAGGAAAATTGTATCTTTTGCGGAGACACTTTCCACCTCAACATCATTGCCCCAAGATATCCATGGTGCTCCTCCTGAGAGCCTTGTCAGTAAGCTTTCAGAGATCATGGGAAGCATGAAGACAGTGCAGAAGATGGCACTATTCTGGTGCAAGTTTGTTTCTGCAGTAAGTGGCTCTTACATGATATAATGCGCTATTTAGATTGTCACTACTAATATTCTCATATTTTTGTTGGTAGATTGTGGTGGTTTCTGATGAAAGATTCTTGAAATGAAATACTCTTTAGTGATATATGCTGTTATGTTTGTTAAGTCATAAAAAGTTCAATACTTCTCTTCGTTGCAGCTAAGAGGACTTTGGTTGGAAGACCAGTATGTTCCTGGAATTCCAGCAGATGAGCTCCCGGATCTGAATTGTTGCCTTTTATATCAACAACTTCAGTTTATAAATTGCTGCATTTCGAGAAAACGGCGCCGCGAAATTGCAGTTGCGTCTCTGGAATCTTTACTCAGAGAAGTTGGCTATGATCCAGATGAACCTGTTGCTCCTAGACATAAAGATAAATGCATATGTTCAAGCTCTGCACTTTATGCTGAAACAAGTCCCGGGGAGTTTGTTCTTAGATTGGGCGCTGACCATCCTGCTGATAATTTGACAATGCTGGAGACTGGGGAACCTATATATGCTCCTCTGACTCAGGTTTTCTCTCTACTAATCATGCTGTTGATAAGATTTTGCTCAGGTTTTTTTTTTTTTTGATGCTGAGGCTTATACATGCTTTTTAATTGCAGGAAGGGCCTCTTCTCACGGAAGATCTTATCAGAGAACATGAGGAATTTGTGCTCCGAACAGGCAGGTAGTGAGAAACCTATTCCTGTGCACTTCAACATTAGATAGTACATCTTCGGCAAATAAATGGCATCAGGAACTGAATTTAGATACTCACGGGTTGTTTGGTTCTTGGAATGTTAATTCCTGGAATAGCATTCCTGGAATAGAATATGACATCGTTTGGTTGTTATGATAGAAATACCTAGAATTTGATGGTTTCTTTGTTTGGTTGCCAGAATAATGATAGGAATAGACTTGGAATAAGTATCAAGTTACTAATAATTCATTGACATTTAACATGTTATTATTAGTTGTATGTTCAACTTTTAATTATATAAATTAAATTGAGAATTTGTAAAAATATATTTGATAAATAATAATAAATTTTACTTGTCATAATTATAAGAACCCAAAAATAAGTCAATAAGTTTTTTTAAAATTTCTCTTAATTTCTATTTAATTTTCTGGATAACATTAATTGATATTATGAATATAAATTTGTAATTATTCAGCATGTAGAATGTAAAAGGAAACATTAAACTTATTATATATTGGCATGTAATATTTATGTGATTAATATAAACTAGTTCGTTTACGAAGTGAACTGGATCTCAAAAGGTCATAAAAAATATTACTAAGTATTCAAATGTAGTAAAACATTCTACACAAAATATAAAAAATAACAATGTAAACTTTCATAACTAGATCAAACCAAATAAATAAATAGCAAATTTATTCAAAACAAAAAGATAAAGTGTCACATAGAAATGATTTTGAAAGCGTAGCAAAATTTGAAGAATAACAAGTTTGAGAAAAAAAGTGTAGGATAAAAATAGAAGATAAATAATTAGTTGCATTTGTATTGGTGAAAATTATGAAGATATCTGTATTTATAATTAATTATCACGTCTGAAGTGACGGAAGGAACTGGCAACTCATTTGGAATTGCAATTCCTAGCTAAAAATCAGGGAATACTATTCTCAAAATAAGACCATAATTTGGCAGTTACCAAAATTCTTGGAATTCAAATTCCTTCAACCAAATAGTGTAATTATTTCAATTCCAAGAATTATAATTCTATTACCTCCTACCAAACGACCTGTCAGAGACCTAAGCAGCTGTTCCTATATGATTTGTCTTTTGTCCCTGTAAACCGCAAATTTGAGGAAGTGATTTATTTGGGCTTCGTCATCTGCTTCAAGTTTTGAGGAGGGGTAAATGTGTGGTTAAGGGGATGCTAATTTCCTATTTGGTATCTGTTCTGTTGCTTTGTGAACTTATGCTTGGCTCTGATCTTGAGGCTTTCTCTTGTCACCCAAATGTAATGCTGACATGAATTCTACAAAATAACGCACCTAAACCTCTGCTTATATGATTAGCATGTTCTCTTTCTTTTATTTTTTCTTAAACGACAGGCCAAAAAATGACCATACTGATTCTGTATTGGTAACTTCAGTGACCTGTAGGATGATAGAATAGTCAATTAGCATGTTTGTTTGTATCCGGAACTAAGAGATATTCTCATCTCTTTTAAACCATTAACTGATCATTTCTCTTTTGCATCCTTGTCTTGTGGGATCGTGTAGCGTTGGTGCTGGATGCTCGCAACTTCTGTCTGACATGCAGGCTTTCAAGGTATAATGATTCTAACATTCTTCTGATTTTCTATGTATTATGCTCTTGTTTGAGGAAAGAGCTTGCTTCTTTTTCGATATAAGACGAGATTTTTTTGGAAGAGTGCTATCCTAGTGCTTACCAAAGTCCTACCTTACTTGACAGGCTGCCAACCCTGGCTGTGTGCTCGAGGACTTTGTCAGATGGCACTCTCCTCCAGATTGGAGAGAAGGTGATGCTACTAGCGATGAAGCTCCTACATCACGTGAGGGGTCCTCCAGAGGTCAACTTAGTGTACGAATGCAGAAAGCAGGTCAGTCTTCATTGTCGTCTCGTGTTATTCTTATGTTATTATGACTTCATTGATAAAATGGTTTCAGCATTTGCTTTCTGATTTGTGTTGTTTGGCTGAAAGTATCATTTGAAATCGAAAGTTTTTCTTGGACCAGCAGCAGGTTCAGCTTGAGACCTGGTTTCTTGTTTATGTTTATCTTTTGTGTTTAATTATCTTATTTCTAAAGTTTGAGCGTGGATTTGTAGGTAATTGTGGCGTGAACTATGGGAAACTGCAAAGCCAATACCTGCTGTCAGGCAGATGCCTCTTGTTGATGAGGATATTTCAGTGTAAGAATGGATCTCTCTCTCTCTCTCTTTCTTTTCTGTATTTTATGCAGAACGTACTCGTTTTCTGAGAAGATTTTTTTTCTTAATGCAGAGAAGAAATTCTGACTCGTTTGGAAGACATCTCCCCTGTTGGGCTATTTGAACAGCTCTTCCTTTCATTAGTAAGCTAATCCTGTTCTC
>CM041777.1:165353557-165467391 GCA_023374045.1 Limonium bicolor | reverse complement strand
CTCACATTCTCTGTTCGGTCTTGTCATCTGATAAAGTTGGAACATCATGTCCACGCAGATATTGATCAGTTTGTACTGTGCAGTTGCTTAGCGTTCATCCTTAATAATTTCCCATTCACTGATATATATATCGGTTCTCAAGATTTTACTTGTTGGATTGAGGTCAAATTAGGTGAATTAAAGTGAGGTTCTGTTTAACCAGTGAACTGTTGGTGAGTCTTAAATAAGCCTGTTTATGAGGTGAATTTGAGTGAAAGAATGTAAAGCGTATTTGGTAAGGCGTTTTTTCCTTTCTCTAAAAATTGAAGGACATATGTGGTTGGGGTAAAATGGTTGGAAATTTTAGTCAACTTCCCTTCAACTCCAAAATCCGGGTGAACCGAGGCTGAACATCAAATCTCCTTAACCTTCTAATTTTTGTCCAAAACTAGATCATGACAGGTGATCACATGGTTAAACACAAGGTTATCTGAAGTACATTTAAGTCATAGACTTTATGCGTAGATATTTTTCTCATAGTTGTGTTCTAGTGAAATATCAGTGTGCCTTGGCGCATTCTTTGTCCTAGCTGAATAAGACAAATATGAGGTGCCGAATGCTGTGATAACCATCTGTTCTGCAGATTGGCTTGGGATTGATCATTGCTGAAACGAAACTATCTACTGATGAAAATATGTCCAAGCTGTTTTATGAATGCAAAGATTATGTGGTCGCTACATGTCAAATCCATTCTTGGAATGACAAAGTCGATGATCTTTGTCAGGTAGTTCCTTCCAACCCAATTATACAAGTATGAGTCATTGGTTCTCTCAATAGCAATGTTATTTACATATGAACTTGTCTTCTTTGAACCATGCAGGTATATGAAACCATTGAAGTAATGCTTGTACGGCCTGAGGAAGCCATGAAGTTGATGAAGCAACCGGACCAAGAAACGGCTCCCTCAAATGAAACAAAGACTGGGCTCAGGAGGTTGGGTATGATGTTTGGTGGGAAGGGTAAATTCAAAAAAGTTATCACCATTAGCAGAACGAAAAACCCCAGATGGGAAAGAGAACCCTGCTCGTCAAGCTTTCTCGAATTTCTTTGATAGCAAATCATCTCTTTTCTCCAAAAACCGCCCAAGCATGAAAGCAGCACTGTGGCGACTGATGGAGTTTCTTTAGGTTTGGATAATGGTGAAAGGGCAGTTGCTTGAAGTAGGTTGTTTATTCATTCTCGCCTCCCTAAAAGTGTAAATTATCTTGGGAGTGGAATCGTATTGGAGTGAATGAAGTGGTTATCTTTTGTGAATTCGTGATAGCTGCTGGGGTTGATGTGGGGAAACATTTTAGTAGAGAAATAGAGAATTTTTTTGGTAGAAACCTATAAACCTAAGTTATTAAGATCATCGTTCTATAAGCTTTGGTTGAAACAAAGTCATTGCTTCTTCATTCGAGTAAGTCGTATCAAAAGATGTCAAGTTTTGCAGTTGGAATCTTTCTAAAAGTGGCAATACATGCACAGATCTTGTTTAACTGGCAAGTTGCTCTAATGTGCTAATTAAGGGACGTGAGCGATAGAAATCAGATGGCCGCCTAAAAGTTGAAGAGCCATAGATGGTAGGTAAGGAGTGGCAAAAAATGAAGGGGGCCCTCTCCAACTTTTATTACTGTGGTCGTAGGTGGTTCTAATTACTGACTTGTTTGTAGGACGTTAGACCTCACCAATATGGTCACGTCACGTATTAATCAAAAGGGGGAAAACAGTAAATTTGAACTGCGACCACTTTTGATACCGTTCACTCACAATGTGCATAACTCCGCTAATTATTACATTGCATTATTCATATAGCTACTTCACTACACTAACTCCTCTTCATCATAATACATCTGCTATATGTAGTTCAAATCCACCTAGAAATTCTGCCCACATCTCTTCTAAATAATGCCCCGAAGGAATCATTTTGAATTGGGTCGGCCTTAATCTCAAGTGACCCAACTGGACGGTCTATTTATGTACGGTCTAAATTGTGTCCTAAGTGATAGATAAAGTACGTAGGTAGCTCAAGTATTACTGAGGAGATTAACCGCTGGTTTTCTAATACTTTGCGAGTGTAGTGCATGGTGATTAAGCTCATTGACCAATCAAGCAAGGGTTTGGTTAACTAAGTGCATAAACTTCCGTATTAAACTAGCCTTTGTATAGATACAATATGCATATGTGCTTCATCTAAGTAGTACATATCTCATGAGTTGCCGCATACATATATTTCAGTGGTATTAAGCATAGAGATAGATGGACCTATACACGGAGGTGCGCGCAATACAAACTACAACCTACACATGATAACTTGTAAGAGCAGTAGTGTTAATCTTAGAACTGGTCAAAGTAGAGGGTTAGTTGGGTGGGTGGGTGCATTTAAGGTTCTCTATCTCTTATTATCAGCATAAGCGGACCGATTGAAGATTTTCAAAGATAGAAGAAAAAACAATTTATTGCATACTAGTAGTACTTTACTACTAACACTTCCCCACACCGACTAGCCATTAATTAATATCCCTCATATTGAATTGGCCAGCTAGCGCCATTATGCAAATCATTTCTACTAATATCAATCCCTATATAGTTCAAATTCCCCTTATAAATATCACTTTCATTCTCCTGGACCCTCAACAACAACAGTTCACTGATACTGACAGAGAGAGTGAGTGAAAGAGAGGTCAAAGTTGTCACTCTCTCGCAACGATGAATTCGAGATTCCACCACTTGTGTATACTATTACTCCTCCTCGGTGCAGTTGCTTGCACAATAAGTCATGCCAGGAAGCTACAGGACAAGAAATTCTCGTATGAAGATGAGACAGCTTTCTTCCAGCCCGGAGAGTTCTTAGGTGGATCAGGACTTGGAGGCGGAGGCGGTGGTGGAGGTGGTGGTGGTGGTTTTGGAGGAGGAAGTGGGAGTGGTCTTGGAGGAGGAGCAGGGTATGGAGCAGGTGCGGGATATGGTGGGGGTGCTGGAGGTGGGTTGGTGGAGGAGGTGGTGGAGGGGGAGGAGGTGGAGGTGGGATGGTGGAGGAATGGGAGGTGGGTCTGGGTTCGGTGCTGGTGCTGGATACTGGGTGGTGCGGTGGTGGTGGTGGTTTGGAGGAGGAGGTGGAAGTGGGTTTGGTGGTGGAAGGTTTGGTGAAAGTGGTTTAGGTGGCGGTGGTGGACTTGGTGGTGGTGCTATGCCGTTTCCATGATCAGACAAGAAAGACATCCCTAGCTAGCTAGCTAGGAAATTGCAGGATAGCATTATAGAGTAACGTTATTGGAGTACAACATTATGTTACGCTTTTCATACATATCTTTACGTTACTTCTTCTCCCATAGTAATCCATTGGTCTGAAAAACAGATTCTCCCGTAGTTGTCCAAATTAAGTCCAGAAACTTCCTTTTTTCCTATGTTATTGATGTTATGATCTTTTTACTAAATTTTACCTCAATCTGAATGGAAATTATTTGGCAAATTAGCTTTAACTGAATTGATGTATAACTGTTTTGGAAATCGAGAATTTTACATTTGCTTAATGTATTGCAGGTATGTTAAAATGAGTCCTTCCCGTATATACTTGTTTGAAAATGAAGTAAATCTGTCGAAATAAAGGAAAAATGAAGTTAACTAAAATCTACTTAATTTACTAATTGTTGGGATGGCAGAAGAGAAGAAGATTAAGGGAAAGAAAGAAAAACGAGATCGAGAACAGTTGAGAAAAGAAGGTTTCTGTGTACATATTGATATCCAGACAGCCTTATATACTGCTATGGTGATATTAACGGGTGGAAAGGATAGAGAGAGGCAACTATCCAAAGAGATTTTATACAACATGGAAGGAAATCAGGAGAATCTTATCTGAAACCTACTACTTTATCAGTAATCTAATTTTGGTCTAAATTCGATATCAGAACAGAACCGACTTGCATTGCGTGGCCTTCTCGATTTATGTTAGCTCTTGGCTGGACTACTAGTCCAATACTAATTGCTAATATTGAGCACGATACCAATAAGCCGAACGTGTCTTAATCAGCAGTTCATTACACTAATAAGATGAAGTTCAATCCCTCAACAAACTCATTAATTACACAATTGAAGTCCCGATAATGAAGTTTCAGCAAATTGCCCAAAAGGTACTTCTATTTCGTATTAAGGGAAAAGGATCATGCAATTTTAGGACCTGTTGGTTTGGTAATCAGAGGACAGATATCGAAGACATTACAGTGGTCGGCAATCCTGGATTAGAAAAGACAATAAAGTCAGAAAGATGCTCACAAAAATCAACGCACAAAATAATACGAAAAAACGACCTCTAACCAGAAACCGTTTCTTTACAAGTTGTAATTCGGCCCATTGAACTTAATTAGCGTGGCTCATACTTCAAACATTGTTTACTTAAGCTGACCACTCGTATCTATATAAATAATCTCAGTCGTCCCTCCACTTCTCATAATCGATAATACCACTATCTCCATCACACACTTTAATTCCTACCAATTATGGCTTCAAAACTGAGTCTTTTATGTTTATTAATACTGCTTGGTGCACTAGCTGTCTGTACCTCCACGGCTGGTGCTAGGAAGCTGCTAGAAGCTGATACCAAGCGACTAGCAATGAAGCGGAAACTAAAACAGCTAGCACTGCCGTTGACGACCAGAAGTTGTACATCAAGGCATTGGAAATGGTGTAGGCATAGGGTTTGGTGGTGGATTTGGGAAGGGAGGAGTTATGGTGGCGGGTATGGTAGTGGCTATGGTGGAGGTGGTGGTTATGGTAAGGGAGGCGGGTATGGTGGAGGATACGGCGGCAGTCATGGTGGTCATGGTGGTGTGCGGTTGGAGGTGTGGTTATGGAACAGGAGGCGGGTACGGTGGAGGCATAAGGCGGCGGTCATGGTGGTGGGCACGGTGGAGGCCTTGGAGGGTTATGGTAAAGGGGTGGGTATGGTGGAGGATATGGCGGCAGTCATGGTGGTGGGTATGGAACAGTGGTGTTGATATGGTGGCGGTCAGGTGGTGGATACGGTGGCAGTCAGGTGGCGGGTATGGAACAGGTGGTGGGCACGGTGGAGGCCAAGGAGGTGGGTATGGTACCGGGGGTGGTCAAGGAGGAGGGCATGGAGGTGGGTATGGTGCCGGTGGTGGTCAAGGAGGTGGGTATGTGGAGGACATGGAGGTGGGTATGGTGCTGGAGGTGGTTCAGGCGCTGGCCAAGGAGGTGGATATGGGGCAGGTGGTGGTTATGGAGGTGGCCATGGAGGTGGTATTGTGCCGGTGGTGGTTATGGTGGTGGCCATGGTGCGGCTATGGTGGGGGCGGTGGATACGGTGCAGGTGGTGGCAGTGGGGGTTCTCCATGAGTGAACATTAAAATGATACATTATGGCGGTATGAGACACAACAAAATAATAAGGCCGTGTTATTACTACTCAAAATATGCTCCATTGCCCACTTTCCATTTTTAGTTTATCAATAATGTTCCTATTATTGATAAATAAACTTCATAACGTACTTATATGATACACTTTTTTGTCTTCTTTTACACATTTGTCACGTGTCTTTCAATATACACATTTCTTGTCATGAATCACAATGCAAAACAATCGATCTCCAGATTCATGATAAATTGTGACACTATACAAGAGATTTATTCAGATGTTATAAAAAACTAAAACTATATAGGTAGGAATTACCGACTATAAAGACTGGTTTCAAGCTAACTTGTGACAAGTTCGAGATTCACATCGGAATCTCAATCTCAAGTAATAATGTCTCCGTGAGATTTCCATGCTCAATGCTCCATGGTCACCTCATCTTCTCCATTTCCGTCCACCACCCTTACGAATCCCGCTACGGTAATGATGCCTTCCGTCCACTTTCGCCTCATTCTCACATCATCTAAACCCATACGCATGAAAACCTCTATATCTTCTCTGTTTCGTGAGATTTCTTGCGCACCTGTGCAAATCTCTTCCCTGATCCTGTTACTTCCTCCTCTTTAAGCCACCTCAATCACTCTTACTTCCAAAACTCACTCCCCTACCTTCTAGTCATGGTTGCCATGGGTGTTTTGGAAATGATCACTTCACTTATGGCTTTTACACGTTGTTTAGTCGCTAAACTCTTTGCTCATTGAAGTCATTTTTCTCAACTTGTGCAGGAGTTGGGGAAGCCATTGGAACAACATCTTCTGTAACTAGCACAATATTGGCTTTCTCTTGAGGATTCGTTTCATCTTGGCTAGGCAAGTTTCTAGGAGCCCACTGAGCTAACCTGTGACAGCCCAGTCTAATCATCTCACATATGTGATATTGTCCGCTTTGGCATGCAGGCCACACAGATTTGTTCCTGGGTATCCTAACCCTAAAACACGTCACACAAGGAAGAGGTATCCATGCACTATAAGGCACACTTTGTTCTCCTCTTCAACCGATGTGGGGCTCACTGGCACGCCGACCTGGGTCTAGCTCTGATACCATCTGTGACAGCCCAGCCTAATCAACCCACATGTGTGATATTATCCGCTTTGACACGCAGGCCGCACGGATTTGTTCCTGGGTTTCCTAGCCTCAAAACGCGTCACACAAGGAAGAGGTATCCATGCATCTATAAGACACACTTCATTCTCCTCTCCAACCAATGTGGGTGGAACACACCACACTGGGTGTTACATAACCATTTCAAAATATGCTCAAGCTGAATTTTGACGTATGGATGGAAGGCTAGCTGATTAGAATCAAAGGTCTCTTGCTCTACAAACTACGATTTGGCTGCAACAATAAAGTCACTAAGGAGAGCCTTTAGTTTCGGATAAGGACCACAACTGGTTTGAGTTGATTGTTGATGTTGTGATGGTTATTGATAGGAAAATTGTTGTACTACTACCCAGAGTTACTATTGTTAGGCGGATACCATAGTTGTTGATAACTTTGATTGCCGTAGAGATTACCCTACCTACGTAACTAAACACTTCCGTCTACTGAAGTAAACATTGGTACATTTAAGAATTTCTCACATAGACCTCACAAGAGGAGAAAGAAGTGGTAATAATTGCAACATTCAATTGGGGCTAATCATAATTCCGACCTTCTCAAACTGCTCTTCAGAGCATCAAGTTTAGCAGAGTGGTCTGATTCACTTCATAATACCAGCTACCTTTTATTGAAAACCCCCTAAAGTAGCCCTTGCACCATCTCACTGGTTTGTAGAATTAGTCACCATTCTAGATACTCTCTCATTTTAGAACTAGGAAGCTCTATACCCAACAAGATCCGACTACAGGATCTAAATCCTTATAAAATGATTGCAGCACTACCTCCCCTGCTAAGCCGTGATGAGGGACTCTTCTGAAGCCCTTGAAATGCTCCCAAGCTTCTAACAAAGACTCACTAGTGGATTGCTTGAAATTTGTAATCACCCCTCATTGAAAACATGTGAGAAAGTGGGAAATACTTAGCGAGGAAGGCGTTGGCAAGATCATTCTAGCCGGTGATTCTATCTAGTGCTAATGATTTCAACCTATCAATAGCTTTATCCCTGTATAAGAAGGTAAATAATGTAAGTCTAGCAACTTCCTTAGTAGCCCAGGTAGAGCAGGCTTGAAGTAACCATAGAAAGACATGAGGTGGATATTAGGATCCTCCAACCATTCTACTCAATTGAGACGCCTTTAAGACCAGGGTGATGCAGTGGGTCTTGAAAAGTCATTCCGCGCCAATTGGTGGGGGGGGGGGGGGGAAGAAAGAATCAATATTGGATTTATAAGTCTTTACAAGTGTAGTCTTTCAATATCCTTTCCTAATCAACACTACTCATATTCATTTCTTTTCCCAAGGGAAACTGAGTTAGATGGTCGTACCTTAGTGTAAATATCTTATTTATTAATTGGTTGGTGAACTTCCTCCTCTTCCAGTGGCTTCAGATTGAGCTCTTATGGATTTGCCTTGCTAACCTATCTGCTGAGTAACATACATCAAACAAAAATTTAATACAAATAAAAACGAAATCCATATAAAACAAGATAGCACTAATATAATAAAATTAACAAAAACTAAAATGAAAATAAACAAGAAAAATGGGTAGAAAGAACAAAAACAAAATTGAATGAAAATATACAATAATTAAACTGAAATGAATGAAACTATAAAAATTTAAAATTGAAGAATAATAAAACCAAAAACTATGGAGTAAACAAATGAAAATTAAGCTAATATAACTAGAAAAGAAAATAAAAAGAATGAACATAAAAATAAGCTACAACTAAATAAGTGAAAGAAAAAAAAGAAAAGAAAAACTAAATAATCGTGACTCCCTGACAACAGTGTTACAAACTCGTAAATTGTAAAGTAATAAGCTAAATCAAAACAGTAAAAAGGTGATTTTTTTAATATGTAAACTAAGGAATCCCGGTTCATTACTTTTTCTTAGTTCCCCAATTCTCCTTCTTAACTAATAACCTGATTTTAGAATGATACCTCATATCTATTTAATCCATGAATGGTCTCCCGTTTGGTGGATGCTAATTTGCAATGACCAAATCCTAACTTTCGTTACAAATTTTCTAATTACTATAATAACATTAAGAACAACTCCAATTTATTACTTGGTTAATATTTAGACGAAATTACCATGTCCAGACCAACCAGTACCATTTCTATAGTCTATTGAATGCCATAATTTTCACTTGTAAGCAAACAAACAAATTAATTCTAGTAATTGATTAGATCAAAAGAGAATGATAAATGAAACAAGGAAAAGTACTACACTTTTTATTGAATCATATAAATTCACAAAGCAAGTTGATTCACACATTAAGGATCTATAAAAACCCGGATTGAGACTAACAACAACAATAAAGAGAAAAGAAAATGTCATAACATCTTGTAGTGGAACCGATGACCAATCCAATCCTCCTCATGCTGCTTGCTCTTGAACTCGTCCCTCTAATCTCCCCTCTTCCGTCTAAGCAGCTAACCTAAATCATGCTCCAAAGATAACCCTAATTTCTTTCATGGTTACTTCCTGTTAGTTCAATGCGGTGCTGCATCACAGATAATCTCTAGGTTTGTGTTCGGAACACATACGTAGACCACATGTTGTGTCACGTCAAGGGTGAGAGAATTAGATCCGAGCCTGAACATATGGGTCGGAAGCTTATATGTTTCATTTCCTAGAGTCACGTCCAGGTCTGTTATCCTGGACAGAGACCCAACCATGTGCAAAAAGAGGCAAAACTTCCCTTTGTTACTGTTCCGGGTGTGTTTGTCAGTACAAACACCTGGACTCGTCATGAATTTTTCTAGCAACTTAGTTTTGGTTTGGTTCAGACATATATGTTAGATAGAGGTCCAGGCATCAGAAGAGATGTTTTCACTTCCTTTTGGTTTAGATTTGATCCATACCCCAAGACTTTTCCTACGCATCCAAACTCATTGTTAACGCACACAAACCTTCTTTTGGACAATTTACCATGTTAAGAGCACAAAACCATGTATAAGGGACGTTCTTCACATTTAACATAATTAGGCACTGAGCGGGGAAACTGGGTGGGGAAACATAACACAATTTCTTATAAATAAATAACAGATAAATGATAGAAGAATAGCTTAATTCCCCGCTACTCAATGAAAAATTTCACTAAATACCATTGAGTTTTAGCTTAATTCACTATATATCACTGTGTTTTTAAAATTACACAGAATAACACTAAATTTTAACTAATTTCACAAGATTACACTCCATATTATATTTTGTTAACTTCTTCGTTAATATCCCTAAGTATAGTATAAATATCTGTATCATTATTTTAACTATCTAACATGGATCTCTAAGAAAAATACATGTAATGTTGATTAAGAGACATTGTCATGTAATAATATTGGTATTTTAGACTTTTTCCAAGTATACTAACAGAGCAGTTAATGAAATATGAGACACCGTGTTATTTGGTGAAATTCCTTAAAGCTCAGTGTTATCTTATGTAATTTTAAGAACATAGCGATATATTGTGATCAAGCAAAACTCAATAGTATTTGGTGAAATTTACCTAATTTGTTTGAAAATTTTCATAAAATGCATCTCGATTTACATATTGTGAACTTCAAACATGATTTAAAATATTAGGGGTAAAATAGTCATTACTTAAGGTCCTTTCATGGAGTAGGGGTACATTGTAAATATTGAAGCTTCTTAAGGGCATATGACGAATGAGATTTGAAATCGGGCTACATAGCAAGTTATGAAACTTTTTAGGGTATATTGTGAATTTCCCTAAACTCTTTTACATGTTGTATCAACCTCATTTGTAATGTTTCAATTGTATATCTAAACAATTATAATAAATATTTATATTTTTTAAACTTTAAAAATAAAGATTTAAAATGTGTGTACATAAGTCTTAATTTATCTTTAATTGGTAAACAATGATACAATTAAAAAATAAGATGTTTAATGTGTTAAATAAACTAGTATTAATATATTCTTATAATACAAAAATATATTTATGTTTAAAAATATATTCTTAGTATTTGCAATCTAGATAGAAAAAAAGTCTTATATTTTAAAAAAGTATTTCCATAAAAATTCCACTTAGAAAATTATGATTACTACACATATAGTGAAAGGGTATCCCACCTTTCTACAAGGAGCACAAAAGTTTGCACTTTCTTTGATTCATTTATATTTCCATCATTGGGATAAGTTAAATAGTATATCTTTTTATTAACACATACTGAAAATTTTAATGTTAATAATATCAATTATTTAAGTACTATTATTGTTCACTATACAAAATAAATTCATATATGATAAATATATACACCATCTTAGGTTATGGTTCTCTCTCTGGCGAGTTTTTTTTCTCTCTTTTGTCTGCCCAGCCGCCCCATTCCTTGTTTTCAGCGCCGTTAGTTGTGTTTTACCCCGCCAGCATGTGAGGCATTTATGTGGTTTAATATATACTCTTGCATGAAGGAATGGGGTTAATCACTCCCGTTTTTTTTTCATCCCTTGTCCTCACCTTCATCCACACCCGTGTCTCCGTCGTAGTCTTCACTGTGGTCTTCGCCTCTTTCTCCCTTAATCTCCCATGCTTCCATCCGATCACACTCTCTTCCCCTAGTGATCTTCATCTAGTGCCCACGGAAAACACTTCTTCCCTTCTTTTTCAGATCTATCCCGTGCTGCACTTCAGAATACTGTTCCTTTCTTGTTGAGCCGTAGACATCTTCGGGCATCGGCACATGAAAAAAAGGAATAACTTGTGACCCAAGCTTTGTCAAGCAGACATGTGCTGGGCTGACCAATTTATACAGGCCGACAGCTTCTTCTTACGTTGGATTCGAGAGGCGCACACATTCACAGGTTGGGCCAGCAAAATGAAAGAGGCGCTGCAGCCCCTGCCGACAACTTTAGAGGCGCAGATTCATGATGTGGAGTAGGCTCATTTTGACTTTTCTCTAGGCCAACAAAACAAGAATGCAGAGGCGTAACTTTTACTTGGACACACTACTGGGCTCGTTGTCTTGCAAATGAGTGGAGTTCGGCCAGTCTCGTATGAGACAAAACAGAAAAAGAATCCACATGCACGTGGAATATATACATGATAAAAAGGCAAGTTCGGGAGATAGAACAGAGAGACAGAACCTTAGCCGCGCAGATCAACACAAGTCAGATAGAGGAAACAACAGTCAATTTTGATAAACTAGAGCAGAAGGCAGAGACCAGATTCTCATCGTTCTCAATTAGATGACGTTTTCTAATCTCTTTATTATTTCTTTGTCTTCGATGTCAGAGTAGCCGTTTAAATTCTTGTTTGCTATGGACAACTAGTTTATTATTTTCTTCCTGACTTGTCAATACTAATTCTATACAGATTGTAGTTTTGTTCCTAGTTAATGAATTCTCAGGTGATTAATTTTTGCTAGAGTTTAATTGGTATGAATTGCTTACAAGTGAGAACAACAGCGTTCATTAGACCATAGGAGTATTACCAGTGAAACTTGAGACGACAATTCCTGGGGATTAGCAGACTAGAAACTAGATGAATCGTTAATACTACTAGTTAATTTATAAATTCATAATGAGAGTTAGGATTTAGGAATTGCTAGTAAGGATCCATCTTGCAGGGGACCGGTTTTAGATTAATTTAGATCTGAGGTTGCCATCTAGAGTTTAGAAAACACTCAGGAAGGGGATTGATAACTAGGGAGAAGTAGTAAACTAGGATTCACCCTTTTAGAATTGTTTAGAAGATCATCTTTTTTAATATTTTTATTTTTAGTTTATTTATTTTTCTGCATTCAAACCCCCAATTTTTATTATTGTTATTTTCCCTTCAGTTTATTAGTTAGTTAGATTAAAGACTCAGACTAGACATAACCTCCTTGGTTCGATAACCTAGGGAATACTACCTAGGAAAACTTGTTACAAAGACCGGTACACTTGCTGATATATGTTTTCATCCGTACACCTCACTAAGATATGGCAGCTCAAAAGATACCTTAAATTTAGACTAGCGGGTAAATAGATCTTTTTTTTCAAATATGAAAGAATTGTGGGATGGAGGAGGTTTTCACAAAGGACCATTGGTCCTCTAAAGGAGCTCCCCTCATCCTTCAAAGGATTGAGAAGGCTAAAGCTCCTTCAGATCATGAGTTTTCATCTTTTCCAATATGGATTCATATCCATGATGCTCCCCTCATGCTGCATAACATGGATTCTACGCGTAGTCTTGCATGCCGACTTAGGACCTTCATGAAGTACAATGAGATGGACTAGTAGGAAAATAGCCTATTTTGGCGATTTACAACCGTCAATGAGCACCGCCAAAATAGGGTTGAAGACCTATTTCGACGGTTGCTTATAAAAACCACTGAAATAAACCTCTGATGAAATAAAGAATTTGACTAGATTGGTTTGGCCTAGTCACCTATTTCGGCGGTTCTTTATTATAAACCGCCAAAATAGCTACTATTTTTTTTTTGTTTTTTGTTTCATTCTAGCTTGTAAATACACCCAAATACAACATGCATCAAACGAACCCGTGTACACATTTTATTATGCTGCCACCACAGTGGGACGCCTCGATAACATACCATAAACCCATAAAGCGGTCACTATCATCGACACCATCATTACATGTAAGAAAGAAAGAAATAAAGAAAGTTCTAGATGTTTGGTACACTCCACTTCACCACATCACACCACACTCCACTTCACCACACTCCATTACAATACAGTTCACTACATTTCAATCTAATGAAATACATCTATGCCACAACTACATTCAATGCAAACTAGCTAATTAATAATAATCAACTAAGTATGTTTATGGAGATGAATTCTGACCATTCTTCAAGCATCTTAGTTATGCGATTCTCTTGATAATGTCCACCACCTACAAGTTTTTCAAAAGCCTTGAATAAACAAAAATGAATACTAATGAGAAATTATACAAAGTGTGACAAAGGATAAAATTACATATAAACCAGGACCTTCAAAGATAGTCTTATACCTTGTCCAATGAGTTTTCTGACAAAAGCATGGATGATGCTACTAAGTCATGCATAAACCTCATAACATAGTAACCACATTCTGATGCACCAGACTGTACTGGACACTATACATTCATACATGGACGTTCTCAGTCATACTTGCAGGTTTACTATTAACATGTTAACTATTTACTCAAAAAAGTAAAATTACCTTCATCAAAGTCCACAAGATGTTCTTCACTTGTATTTGCATTGACATAATTGAAGCTTTCAAGGAACTATACAAAATAAACAGTTTGGATGTAATACACAGATTACCCAAAAATAATGAAACAATTTATTAAGTAATGATAATTGTTGTATAATTTATATAGCTTGCTTCAATAGTGCTGCTGATGTCGCTGTCTTCTTGGCACTCCCGCCAAGTGAGTCAAACTGAAAGACTCTCGAGTGCTTCATGGACACAACCAACATCGACCAATGCCAACTGCTCACGTAGTTGAATAAAATTGAAATCATCACACGAATAACATAACTTATAAATAAAACATAATAAGATATGGAAGTATGACTTACCCTTGATAATGTGGCAGCATAATGTATGACTTATCTGCACATTCAAATATTACATTTATCAAGTATTGCATAAGACCTTCCTCGTCCATTTACATTGTCACTTTGCAACACGTAGTAGGGCATAGGAATCTAAAGCTGTTAGTTTGATGATCTTGTAGTGCCTTAGATTGCACATGCCTGCACCATAAAGACAACAACATCAGTGAATGAATTTTGTAGTACAAAAACTAATTCAAGTCTTGCATTAAGATATGAAAAGGTATGATATCGCTCACATGATATCTGACTTGAGAATCGATACATTTAACCAGTCTTTCTTGAATACATCAGCGAAGTCAGGCATATATATCAAACTGATGAGTGTGCCCTTCATTTTGGTGGTGAAAAAAACCTTGGGCATCCACCATAATGATTGCATCACTATGAGGTGACGTCAACAATAATGCCGAGTGTAGAAGTCTCATGTTCTGTGACAACAAATCTAATATGCTTCGCTCTACTAAATCAGGTCTCACCATGAAATCGGTGAATGTCCTCGTAGGAGCTGGTGTGACAACACTTTTTCCTTTCCCTCTACAAGTTTTCCTTTTCCTAAGTTGTTAATTAATTATGTTTAAGTGACTCACCTTAAACCATATTGTTATACCTAAAATTTTGACCTTCGGGAAAGGCCCAAGAGTGCAAATACGAAGAAAAGGGTAAAATGGTCAAAATGCACCAAGGCGGGATTTTCCAAGGATATTCTCAGGACTTTCTATTTTCGCATGAATTGTTCACCATTTCTAAACGTCTCCAAATACCATAGTCATTATGAAAGTCATTTCTTAATTTTCTAAATAATATTTATTATGGAGATATAGCTTTTAATTCATATTATAAGCTAATTTCCTTAATAAATAACACATGAAATAACTTCGGAATAGAAAATAAAAGGGTTTCCAAAATTAAAATAAAATTGTCACATGGTTAGCATGATTACGTACAATCATAAACTTGAACATATTTTATTTGGAACCTTAGCCCAACATTTAAATAGGAAATTCAAAAATTTCTACAACTTTCTCTCTTCTTAGGAAAATACCGAAATCAATTCCAAATGTCCTGAAATTTTAACAAAAGATAGAGGCTGATTTTAGAGACTAACACCGTTGGAATTTTGTAATTTCAAAATTTTAATCATAACTTATCAATTATGGGAGGTGCTAGATTGTAACATTTTATCTAATAGGTAATTATCTAAATAGCATGATTCCAAGTCTACAAATTCCTAAAAATCTTCTTTTATTATTGGGTAAAATCTTAGAATTTTTATCGGCCTGTAGCATATTAAAAAAAAATCAGATTCTCTTAAAGCACAAAATCAATATTTAGATAAAGATTTTTTTTCTATCAATTAGGCCATGCTTTTTCTATAAAAGGACCCTCCCCAAACGGCCTAAACATGAGGAGAAGCCTGCCCAAAGTCATAAATCAACTTTCTCAACTTGCCTCCCACGTTTTCAACTCTCCCAATACCGAAACTCTATTGAAATCACCCCGAAATTACCAAAAACACAATCTTTCTTCCCCATTAAACTTCCAAACACCAAAACACCAAAACAACAGAAGTAAAACATCCTTAACAACACAAGGAAAGAGGCGTTAGAAGCTCAAGTCAAAGTCAATCCGGAACCGACATCAAAGAGGCTTTGAAATATACCCGACGTAGAGGATTACATCAATCCCGAAGGTAAAACAGGTTAGATTTTAGATTTTCTAACTCTTCTTGACTTCATTAACTTACCGTTGAAATTTGGAATCAAACTGAACTTTTTCGGCTCCCAAATTAGCGTTTCCCTTTGTTTTGGCCTAATAACTTGTACATTAAGTTTTGCAATGAATTCGACTTCAAATTGAAAACTTTCAATTGCTAACATGTTTAAATCTTGCAAGGAACATACCCATAAAACTTGAGCCAAAAACACCGTCAGGAACCACCAGAACGCCGCCATCCGTGGGTGGTCCATGCCTACGGACTACATGTCCGAGGTCTCAGACAACCAGTCCGTGGCCACGGACACCCCCACACCGCGGCGGGAATAAATTTTCAAAATTTTTAGATTTTCCAAATTATGTGCGGGCCCACGAACGCCCTGTCCGTGGCCCCAAACTTTTCCAAAATTTCATTTTCTTGCAAATTTGACTTTTCTGCATAATTAAGTTAAATGGGGTCCATGGTTTCGGACACTAGGTATGTGGCTACAGACAGAATTAAAATTTGACTTAATTCTGCCTCTGAAACCCTAGTTTAGGTAATTTCAGTTTTCACTTTAATTTTCTGTTAAAAATGTTAAAAACATAAAAAAAAAATCATAAACTTGCTCATTAAAGAAAATCTGACCTCGTAATAAGCCGTAAACGACATAAGTAAAGGGAAAATGATTTAGAAGGGTAATGAAAGTAATTTGAACCCTGAATAAGTCGAATACCAAGCCCTTGAACCCGAACTCTACCTTTCCTAATTTACCCTAGGTTAAAATTAGGTAGTGATTTTTAATAGGTTCCAGTGAGTCAACTTGAGTTTTAATAATTAATGTTATACGACTTAGTTATTAAACTTTGGTTATAAGTGTGAGGCGAGTAACCCGTCTTTCCTTAATTAAAAAAAAGGCCCCACGCGGGTTTAACAATTATTTGAGTGTTTGAGTCGCCATCTAATTTAACCATCCAATTAGAAAGGATATCATATGGACATGAAATAGAGATAGCAATATAATCTTCTCATTAATTCCTTTTTCCGAACACATGTAATTACAGCCCTAAAACTATAAATTACATAAAAAAAATTACATGAGATTGCCCAAAATGATATTACAAACTTTTAACCAGAAATCTAGGTTCGGGGGCTAGGTTAAGAATTGGGGAGATGCTTGGAAGCAGTACCCTTTTCCCCGAGATAACTCGGTCTTTACTTTTATCATCGGATTTTAGAAAAAAATATATGAAATTAAAATAATAACAATAGAACAATGAGTTATGCAATATTCAAACATGTATAAGCTCTAAGATTTGGAATATGCAACTTTTCCGCTAGAGGAAAAGCATTATGAGAGTGGACACTCCCATAATTACGAGTTCTCCATCTCCAACCTTTAAGAGGCAAGACGGGATCCTCATCTAATGATAATGTGATTGAATTGTATAAACAATATAAAAAGATGTAAAAATTAGATCTCTAAAACCTGCTCATTACCTGTGACAAATATAGGCTCTATAGGCTTCTGTCATGGATAAGAAAAATAATAATTAGTCCAATATATATACAAAAAAAATAACATGAATAAAAATATAAATGAAAGCATAAATGTATATTTACAGTGTCGAGGGCTCAGGTTACATCATTGCCCAAGAATAATTTATGAGGCTCGACTTATGATCGAACCTTTATTACTTCAAGAACGGTGTGAATTTTGTTTATAAAAAAAAAACACAAGAGACATCATCAAACCTGCAACCTCATCATTCATATTAATTCATGGGTCATTCCTCAACATACGTATAGATGAACAATATAATCCATTATTATAATGAGTTTGAGAACAAACCAACCTAAACTTGATGGCACGTTGAAAGTTATCTACAGCAGGATATCAACATTAAAAAATGGCGGTGCAGGATTAGGATTTGCTTTGAAGGAAGCAAATCGGCTTTCTACTGGATCGACAATGAGGGAGTGACGGGAACAATCACTGAAAGTTTTCAAAATAAAACAGAGTGCCTTTCTTCTGCCGTGCTTTTCTCTTTTTTTTTCTTGTTCACTCCCTTCGGTTTTTTTCTTGCCACTGCTCTGAATCATATGATTTCATTTTTGATCTCTTTTCTCTTCCTCTCCTCCCCGTGCTTTCTCCTTTGTCCGTCGACTGTTTTATAGGGGCAGAATTAAATATGTGAAATGGTAAATTCGAGAAAATTGAGGGATAGCAGTTGTAATGACTGAGATAATGGGACTTCCCACTCTTCCATTAGCAATAATAATAATAATATGTAAAAAAAGAATAAATAAAATAAACCAAAACTAAAAAAAAATACATAAAGAGAAGGAAGTCTTACACGATAACTGAAAAGATTAATATGAACATTACATTTTTTTAGATCCACTAACTGATAGTGGGTGAATTATTAGACAAAAAGTAAAAGAGGAATAAATAAAATAAGCATGATAAAATCATTTACTAACTCATAGCTGCTAAACGTGTTTTTTTTTACAAACATGAAGATGATGGTAACAAGAAGCAAATAGTAAACAGATAAAAATAAAACGATAAATCAAACTAAAAAAATGCAAAAAGTGTAATACTCAATAATAAATAAACTAAAACTTCGAAGATGGAAGTTGTTACCGGATGATTAGAAAGAGTAATATGAACGTTGGATTATTATTTTCTTTTTTGTGTTTTTTTTCTTCAACAATTCCACTATTTGATAGTGGGTGGGTGGGTAAAAGATGAGAAAAATAAAAATAAGCAACATGATAAAATCCGTTACTAATTCACGCTTGTTGAACTTCTTCTCTTTTTTTTTGTTACCTACAAACATGGAAATGATAATAACAAAAAGGGACTAATAATAAAGAAAGATACTTTAAACCAAAATAGTTATGCTACAAGCTAACGGGAATAACATAAAAATCTAACTAAAAAATACAAAAAGTGTAATCCTTGTTACAAAAAATGATAAACTAAATCAAAATAACCAACGTTGTCCAACAAGAAAATAAAAAAAAAGTGTAAAAAGAAATTAAAACGATAAACTAAACCAAAATAACCAATGCTATGAGAAAATAATAATAACAAACATAAACCATGTAATCTTTATGCCTTGAACTTGTGACCTCTAGTCTAAAATTGTTTGCAACTACCACCTAACCACAAGAGCTTGTGTGCACAAATAGACAAAAATGTGGTAAAATATTCGGTGTCTACAATAAGTGGACGTAGAACCCGATCAGATCCTAATCAACTTGAATCAACATAGGAATGTGGTTCAAAAATCAAGACTCACAAACTGGCAACTTGCTAGGGATCAAATTTTTAATTTTAACTTGTTTTATTTTAAGAAAGAGGGCTTAACTTGAAAATTTGTTTATTTACGGCTTTTATGTTGTTTGTTTACTTTTGTGCACAATTTAATTTTTTGCTCTCCTACATCATTCGACAGCGAGGGTCCATACAAGCCAATTTTGCCACGGGACTCGGCTTAGATGACCCCTGTCAGGGACTCACACCTTTTAAGGTGATGTGATAAGTGAGGGAAAAGAGGAGGATGTCATCTAAACACATCCCTTTAATACTTGGGCTTTAGCTCTAAGCATTTTCCTGGTAGTGCCCTTACCTAGCTCATTGTTTGGTCATTCAAAGACCCGACCATAGACGCACTCCTTTAGGTGATGTGAAAAGAGGGGAAGCCCAAAGAGAATAGCACGTAAACCCTATTCCTGTGCAATGATCTGAGCCTAAGCCCCAAGCATCTCTCCGGATTGATCCATACCCAAATTGGTTGAAGCATTAAGTGAGGACATGTTGAACTTGTGTGAGCCTTATTTGCTTGTATGCTCGGCCCACTACCAAGCCTAGAAACTGATAGGAACCTTTCCTACACCAAATTCAGCCCAACCCGAATTTGTGGTTTTATTGTTTGGGGCCTAAAGGCCCTGCTTGGTTTAAGTATGCTAGTCATTTGTTCAGGATTTGGCCCAAAACATTGGATCTAGGCGATTTCCCTTTCAGCCCAATTTGAATTATTCATTTAGTTCTAGGCCCATAAAAATAAATCCGTATGAACTTGAAAGAACTCATAAATCCTAAGAATCAATCATTTGAAACAAGGTCTTACTCTTGAAATTCTTTTTTTTTCCTGCTCAACAACCATCTTTTCATACCCAAAGAAAGTTAGGCCCATTTGTGATCTAGGGACCATTCTAGCCCATGTTCTTTACTTCTAGCCCAAACACATTCTAGCCCAGGTTCCAAATTCTCAAAACATTTCGGCCCAAAGGCTCATTCTAGTCTAGGTAAACTTTTATTCCGGGCTTTGACCCAAAATCCTAGATCTAGGTGTTGTATCTTTTAGGCCCAATCAGAACCGTTTATTTAGGTTTCGACCCTTTCAAATTCAAGATAGTTTGTGTAACTCATTCAATCTAGTTTCTGGCCTCAAGGCCCAGCAAGAACGTCAAATGAATCTTAGACTTCAAATTTTCTCTCTCAGCTCAGTGGCCCATTCTCAATCGATGTAGCTTCCTTCAGCACGTTTGCTTCACTTCCAGATTAAGACTATTCAAGCCCACACATCCGTTCTAGTCTTGGAATCACTCCATGCACCTCACTCTAAGTTTAGAAAAGATTCATGCCCAGATATCTCATACATAACCCATAGACCTTCCTAGTTCAGATGTTTCACGAAGTCTACTCAAAGTTTAGAAGGGAGATGATCACAGTCCTCTCAATGGCGTCTCAACGGTCGAAGAGCTCGAGTCTTCAGTACGTTGGCATCAGACAATTCAGCTAGAAATTTCCATTTTTAAAGTTTTCTCAATTAAGCAATTTTCTTTTCTCGATTATATGTTCTTCCAACTTTTATGGTAGCTAGTTTTCTTTATCATTTTAGGTAGTTTCCCTTATTATTTCTTAATTATCTTAAAGTTATCTTTTCATTCATGCATAAGAGTATAGTCCCATTTTCATAATTTTACACATTCACTCAATAAAAAAAGAAATGATGACCATTCATGCTTTTGACGAAAAAGGATTGCGAGATATTTATTTTCTACTAGTAGAACAAAACAATTTATCTTTTGGCTTCCAAAAGGGTGAACGTGTCCAAAACACCATCATAAAACATCAAAACAATTTATAAAGTGGTCCAAATTCCACATCTGTTTAAGTGCTGTCTCAAACCCCAAATCAATATTGGGGGTAATCTATGTTTAGGTACGTCATCTTTAATCTTTCATTTAAACATATGAGCAAGTCTTCAAGTGAGAATTCGCAAGAGTGTCTTGAGCGGAAAAAAGCATAAATGAGCATGCATTTTTTAGACGAATCCAGTGAGATGACATTCAAAGGTAAGGTAAACAGCATAACTCTGACCGAATGAGAGAATTAGTAAATTTACGCTTAGACCTATGAAAAGTAATAAAGAACAGATACATAACCACCAGGAAAGACAAAACGCCTAGGTACAACACTATATAGCCAAAAGCTTGTGAACCCTAACAATAAACCCTAGGCACCCCGCTGGACCGTTCATTATCCCTTTTTGATATTATAAGCTCTACAAAACAAGCTAGCCTGTGATGAATATCGATCCAGATTACCAAAGAAAGCAAGGAGCCTGATTCTGGGATAACGTATTCGCCAGTCCAAAGAGGTAACACCGCTATCAGCATGGCGTAGTGATCCATAAATGGTCCTAGAGTGACACAGGATCCAAAGAGCTCGCATCAAAACATCTTTCAAAGCTCAAAATGGGAAGACACAAGAACCCTGAAGGCGAAGTCAAGAAAGGATAAAAAGGGCAAACCTGAAATGCCTTGCAGAAATCCAAATGACAAAAAGAAGAGAAATGATGTAAGGGATGACTTCAAAATTCCAAGTCCAGAAGCTCAAAAATAAATCCCACACAAAGCAGCCAAATGACATTACGACAAGGAAGACAAATCTGAAGGAAGACACAAGTTGGAGCTTTGGTCACCTTTTAAAGCTCCACATACCTTAAATATCCCTCCACGGTCCTATTGTCTATCATCACACCCCCATGGCCACGTTGTAAGCCTAAAATACTTCCAATTTGGTAGTTGTGTATCTAATCACGTGAAACTAACATATCAAATGTGTAAATCCATCAAATATCAAATTCAATGGTCCAGAAGTTGTGCCCGTAAGCAAGAAATGAGTACAACACCAAACATGTCAAGTGTGGGTTAGGAAACATCACATCAAAACATAAGCCTTGAACCTGCGTGGATGAGACTTGTTCGCATGTTAATAAAAAAACAAGGGGAAATCAATCGGAATGATCGATTTCCATGAACCCTAGCTCAAATTGTCTTAAGGAAAAATATCGGGGGCAGTTGTTGGAACTGATCGATTGCCATGAACCCTAGCTCAAATTGTCTTAAGGAAAAATACCGGGGGCAATTGTTGGAACCAATTGCTGACAACACTAATTGAAACCCAAAGCTTAACCCTTCACAAGCTTTAAGCACCACCACCACACAGGCACACATAAGTCCTAACCTCCAAACAAATACCCTCAAGCCCGTCATTAGCCTTACCTCCACAACAATATCAGGCTTGTCATAACCTAGATCACCATCTAAAATCACAACCCAATCTCAGGCTTGTCATTAATCCTAAACACCAGCAAAAGCTTTTAGTACCACAACAAACACCACGCACTTCCACTATTGGCATGTTCATCTTCTAAGAAACAAATTGTAGATCTGAAATTCTTAGTCAGTAAATGATTATCTCACTTTCCTTTTTTAAGTATAGTTTTTCTCAAGCATTGCCATGTTTGGTACATTTCCAACAATTTATTACTTTAGAATTTTTTTGGTCTTTACAAGCACTTTAATTTCATTTTACAATACCCACGCAAACCTTATCATTCCTATTTTTGGAACTTTGACAATTTTGTTTTTATCACAATCACAATCATTTGTATGAAACATATTTTTCATCCTCACATCATGAAACATATTGCATTCTTCAAATAACTTGGACAAGTTTAGATGGGTCTCGGTCTCCATAAGAAACCGAGTTAAAAGGGTCTCGATCTCCATAAGAAACCAAGTTAGATGGGTCTCGGCCTCCATAAATAGCTGATTTAGATGGGTCTCAGTCTCCATAAGAAACCGAGTTAGATGGGTCTGGGTCTCCATTTGCAACTGATTTAGATGTGTCTCGGTCTCCATAAGCAACCAAGTTAGATGGGTTTCGGTCTCCATAAGCAACCGAGTTAGATGGGTCTTGGTCTCTATAAGTAACCGAGTTAGATGGTTCTTGGTCACCATAAGAAGCCGAGTTAGAATGGGTCTTACTCCCAAACCTTAGGCGTATATAAATCCTACCAACACAAATACAACCTGAGGCACCCATAAGAACTACCCTATATTCATTCACTTTAAGCTCATAATAAGACCTAGCACCATTCTTTTAGACTCATAATAAACCTAGCATCACACTCTTAAGCTCATCATAAGACTTACCACCTCTCATCAAACACATTTCATCAATCTCATTACATATTACACTTATTTTCATTCATTTCTAAGACACCTCCAAGCTCGGTTTAGTTCATTCATTTTTAGGTTCCCGACACCTTAGAATGCTCGGTGTGTTCCATTTAGCTTTAGGTTCCTAACACCTTAGAATGCTCAGTGTATTCCATTTAGTTTAGGTTCCCGACACCTTAGAGTGCTCGGTGTATTCTATTTAGCTTTAGATCCAAACACCTTAGAATGCTCGGCATATTCCATTCACTTTCAGGTTCCTGACACCTTATAATGCTAGGTGTAGTTATTTATTCCTAGGTTGAGGTGCTATAGAATAGCCCAGCAAACTTAAACTTATCTTTAGGTAGTCAATGCCTTAGAATAGCTTGACGACATATCATTTTTATCATTTAGGTAGTCAATGCCTTAGAATAGCTTGACAACATATCTTTTTTTATCATTTAGGTAGTCAACGCCCTAGAATATCTTGAAAAACTATCATTTTTCATCATTTAGGTAGTCAACACCTTAGAATATCTTGACAACATATCATTTTTCATCATTTAGGTAGTCGATGCCTAGTTAGACATCATTTCATTTCACTTTTAGGTAGTTGACACCTTAGAATAGTTCGACATCATTTCATTTCACTTTTAGGTTTGTTTCACTCTTAGGTAGTCGACATCTTAGAATAGTCTCACATCATTTCACTTTTAGGTTGTCAGCGTCTTAGAATAGTTTGACATCATTTTCATTGTTTAGGTAGTCAGCACCTTAGAATAACTTGACATCATTTTATCATTTTAGGTATTTAGCGCCTTTGAATAGATCAATAACCCCAAGTTCTTTCTTCAAGTAGCCAACACCTTAGAATAGATCAACACAACTAGGGATCTTCAATAGCATTTCAGAAAAGGGAGTAGACTTATCAAAATTGGACAAAATTTTGGGGGAATCACTCAGGCATCAACTAGTCTTTTCATCCTCATTACAAAGCCTAGTTGATAGGGGGTAATCTTTTATACTTAAAATTTTGACCCTTGATAAGGGCCCAAGAGCGCAAATAAGAAGAAAAGGGTAAAATGGTCAAAAGGCACCAAGGCGAGATTTTCCAAGGACATTCTTAGGACTTTCTATTTTCATATGACTTGTTCACCATTTCTAAATGTCTCCAAATATCATAGTCATTATGAAAGCCATTTCTTAATTTTCTAAATAATATTTATTCTGGAGATATAGCTTTTAATTCATATTATAAGCTAATTTCCTTAATAACACATGAAATAGCCTTAAAATAGAAAATAAAAGGGTTCTCAAAAATTAAAATAAAATTGTCACATGGTTAGCATGATTACATACAATCATAAACTAAACATATTTTATTTGGAACTTTAGCCCAAAGTTTAAAAGAGAATTTAAACTTTCTTACAACTTTCTCTCCTTTGGAAAATACCTAAATCAATTCCAAATGTCGTGAAATTTTAACAAAAGATAGAGACTGATTTTTAGAAACTAACACCATTGAAATTTTGTAATTTTGAATTTTCAATTGTAAGTTATCATTATGGGAGGTGCCATATTTTAACATTTTATCTAATTGGTTATTTATCTGAATACCCTGATTCCAAGTCTAAAGTTCCAAAAAATTCTTTTATTGTTGGGTAAAATCTTAGAATTTTTTTCGGCAGTAGCATATTTAAAAAAATCAGATTCTCTTAAACACAAAATTAGAATTTAGATAAAGACTTTGTTCTATCAATTTGGCCATGCTTTTTCTATAAAAGGACCCTCCCCAAATGCCCTAAACATGAGGAGAAGCCTGCCCAAAGTCAGTAATCAAGTCTCTCAACTTGCCTCCCACGTTTTCTACGCTCCCAATACCAAAAGTCTACCAAAATCACCCCAAATTACTGAAAACACAATCTTTCTTTCCCCAATGAACTTCCAAACACTAAAACACAAAACAATAGAAGAAAAATGTCCTTAACAATACAAAAAAGGAGGAGTCAGAAGCTTAGGTAAAAGTCAACTCATAACCGACATCAACGAGGCTTTGAAAGATTCCTAACATGAAGGATTACATCAATCTTGAAGGTAAAACAGGTTATAGTTCAGATTTTATAACTCTCCTCTACTTAATACTCTCTGTTGAAATTTGGAATCAAACCAAACTTTTCCGGCTCCTGAATTAACATTTTCCTTCATTTCTGCTAAATAACTTGTGCATTAAGTTTTGCATTAAATTCAACTTCAAATTGAAAATGTTCATTTGCTAACGTGTTTTAAATCTTACAAAGAACAAACCCATAAATTTGAGCTAAAAACACCGCTAGGAACCATCAGAAGGTTGACATCCGTGGGTGGTCCGTGCCTACGGACTACATGTCCAGGGTCCCAGATAGCTAGTCTGTGGCCATGGACACCCCCGGACCGTGGCAGGAATTAAACTTTCCAAATTGTTAGATTTTTCAAGTTATGTCCGGGGCCACGGAAGCCCTACCTGTGGCCTCGGACTTTTCCAAAATTTCATTTTCTTGCAAATTCGACTTTTTCTGCATAATTAACTTAACTGGGGTCCATGGTCTCTGACACTGGCTACGGAAATAATTTAGAAGGGTAAGTAAAGTAATTTGAATCATGAATAAGTCAAATACCAAGCCCCAAACCCGAACTCTACCTTTCTTAATTTACCCTAGGATAAAATTAGGTGGCGACTCTTAATAGGTTCAAGTGAGCTAACTTGGGTTTTAATAATTAATGTTATACGATTTAGTTATTAAACTTAGGTTATAAGTGGACCTAGAACCCGATCATATCCTATTATACCCAAATCAACATAGGATAGTGGTTCAAAAATCGAGGCTCACATATATACTAACTGAAATATTGTATTATTTTAATTTAGAATAAGTGTTCATTGTGTTTACCTGGCTCGGGATGTTGACCCATCTAACCGGCCACTGGATTCTAGTTATTTGTGTAAACCGAAGAGTTTGCCTCTGTGACAGAGGTACCGATAGAGTAACATTAGCATGTTCAACCACATAGTCATCCACAAGCACCCGGCATGATACTGTTAGAGTGGTTCACCATGCACGCTTTCTAAAGAAGATGAAGGGAACAATTTACTCCACGCCACCATCACATTATCACCTCCCATCGGCATGAGCAACGTGCACTCAAAGGATTCCTAAACATTAAGTGGAGAGAGAGTTAGACGGGTGCAATCGAAGTAGATTGATGATAATAAATAATGTTATTTTCTACGTTAATGTGTCTAACCTGAATATATGCATATCGATATGGATCTGCCGAGTGTACACTACTCTATCGTGCTAGTGTGCTCTCCTCCCGATCAGCTGATGGTCCAGGAGCTGGTCTAGTGTCCTGTTGATTGCCGAATATCTGTGACTGCATTTTGGACTTCTTTTTAGCAACCATCTGCTGAAGATCCCGCTTAAAATTCTGCCTGAGCCTCTGCTCAATATGATGCTCTAGATCAGCAGTTATCTTCAAATGCTCATCGTAGCTAACCATCCTTCCATGTGAGCCTTTCCTAGACTCGGGATTGCCTAAAGCTTAGCGGGTACCAACTTGTTCACCCAAACCAATAGCACGGCTAGGATGATCCACCTTTCCAAGAGCACGAGAAAGGGGATAATACTGTTTGCTCAGAATCCAAGAACCTTTAGTAACTTGAGATCTTAAGTCCTCCTATAAAACACACAAATAACATAATTCATTAATTTACAGTTACACAAACAAATATCAAATTTATGTACCAAAGTTAGATACTCACAATCTGATTAATAATAGATCTCGTGCCCTCATCGTACTGAGGATTTTCCTATGTTAAGTTTTTGGGTACTCGACTCAACTTCCATACCTTCATCCTCCTACCGCTAGGATCCAGTGACTCATCCACTGGCAGCAAGTCCAGTTGTTCCCACTCTGGTACGTGCTCGGCAATACATTTACCGCCTAACTGATGTGGGTGGGTATAGATTTTTCTTTGCATTTGCTTGCTGTTTCACACGAAGAGCCTCCACATACATATATAATGGGTAAAAATACAAATAATCATATAAAACACGAACACGATAAAAGACAAATGACTATTAGCTCCACCTGGTACTCCGGTGTGTAATGATACTAAGCAAACTGTATCCATTGTTCTTCTGTGATGCCTTCGTACCTCTTCCAGGGTGGTAGTTCATCACCGACTCCTTCAGGATCATCCGTATCTAGCTCTTGAGTCATAGTTCCATGAATGTGCGTGTCGGAGAGCCAATCTTTATGGTCACACACTAGTAGAAAAAAATATAAAAAAGCGGTCTATAAATGACGGTTCTGGTGAAAAACATCTTTTAAGCCTGTTGGATACGCGCGCGTGCAACTTAAAGACATCTTAAACAATGGTTTATGTTAAACCGTCTTTTAAGTCATGTGATTTCAGCGCGCCAAAGTATCTTAAATGACGGTTCGCCTGAAACCGTCGTTTAAAATAGGTAGACGCGCGCGTGAAATGACCTTAAGTGACGGTTTGTTGGAAACCGTCTTTTAAAACAGGTAGACACGCGCGGAATGAACATAATAAGCGACAGTTTGATGAACCGATCTTTTAAAATATGTAAAAGACAAAACGTTTAATATAAATAAAAAATAGTAAATAAATATAAACAAAGAATAAAATAAAATATATATAGTATAGTAAATTAATATATTAAATTAGTTAATGTTGAGTATAAGAATAATAAATTAGTAATGATATAGTTAAATTATATATATTAATAATATATAATAATTATTAATAATATTAATTATTTAACTTATGTATATTCTTATATAGTAACTATATTAGTACATGGTATAATATATGATATGCTATATATAATAATATATATATACATAATTTACGTATTAGTTATATAATAATATGTACATATATGTAATCTTATATACAGTATGTATATAATACGATGATTTACCTATTACTTTACTTATTATAATTTGTATAGGAGTGAACAAAATTGGAATAAAATAAAATTCCAATAATAAAAGATTAAGTTATAATTGCTACATATGTGTTTTGTTCATAAAATAAATGAGTTTGATGTTATAGTCTAATGTTGGGGACGCGTGTGTGGGTATTATCGGTCGCGAGTTCGAAGAAATTAATCTAGTCGCATTATACTAGATTCACTTTTTTTTACGCTCAAGAGCATTTAAAGACGGTTCGCCCAAAACCGTCGTTTAATGTCATTTTAAAAGACAGTTTTGGAACCGTCACTTAAGATAGTTGACAAAAAATGACGGTCGCTTAAGAGACGGTTCAAAACCGTTGTTTATGAGCAGTTTCGACTGTGTTTTTGCTCCTATCCGCACCAGTGACAGAACAACCGCTCCATTTTTTTTCTGTACATCATCCTTGAAAGAAGGATCTATGCAGAATCAAGCCTACATAAACATTTAGATAGTTAGTTAGTAACAAACATAGCGATGAACTCCAAAATCATATAACAACATATTAAAAAAAATAACATACCTAAAGATGCTCAAACATAGTATCCTTCATTAATTTGGCACTTGCTTCTATGTGTGGTTTATGTTGCAGTAAATCTGGACCAGGTGGCCAGACTATGCAATATAATCCTGTTGGTACTCATTGAACTGCGCTAGTTTCATGGGGGGGGGGGGGACCTTATTAGCTTTTAGTGAACGTGGGACCTCTCTTCTTCACCTTCTGTCCGAAGGAGGAGGCAGCTGTTGGCTATGTCACCTATTGTGATGAACAAGCCTCATCCTCCTGTGGTTGAGCTGTCTTCCCCTTATTTCCTCCTTGTGTGACCCAATTAGCTGGCCTCGTTCGATGAGGCTTAGCTTCTCCAATGGGAAGGTACATAGGGTGATCTTCCACTGGAGTAAAGATAAGTTAGTCAAATTAATTGGATGAATTTATAATGTAAAGACAAATGTTAAACTAGTCAAGGAAAAATATTTAACATAACATTACCATAAACCAAAAAATAGTCGAACTTAAAACAAATGTATAACTACTAGCACTAGCCAACTAACATAAAAACTTCTATGATTGGTGTTATCAACCCAAACACCCTCATCATGGTCTGGCCGTGCGTAAATCAAGTCGTTTTGGATATCTTCGTTCAAATCCCACAACCGTGTACAAAATACTGTGGTTCCTCCAATTGTCTCATTGTCATCATCATCCTCATTTTCATTTTCAATCAGAATCAGTCTTCTACCTATAGAAGAACAACAAACCATCTACAGTCTTTTGGATTCTGAACATACCACACTTGGTCACAATCTTTTCCCATAACAAATTGATCATCCTTAACCGGCACGTGTGAGATCAACCAAGGTAAGCCCTCCGTCGTTTTAGATTCCACGTCGGTTGTCCACCCATTTACAATGAAACACTAGAAACGAATCAATATGGTAATCAAGCTCCCAAATGTCCTCGATAACATTGTAATACCAACTAAAGCTCATCACTAGTAGAGAATGATTACCCATTTGGTACTCATTAATTGCCGCTTCTAATTCTACTCCACTCCTCTAGTTTATTGATTTTAACATCTTGGCGTGCAGTGTAATAAGTATACCCACTAATGTCATACCCTTCAAATGATATAATATTAGGTTCAAGTCCTACTGCTAAACATTTGATTTCTTGACTGACAACTTCTGAATTTGATGATACTTTTTCAAACACATAATCTTTGAACCATTGGACAAACATTCAGTTTGTTCTTTCGTAAGCCAAATGTGGCCTCTAGTAGGATTTCATTGTCTCAACTCTTTTATATGAGTATCAAAGAAATGTTCAACAACCTCAAGATGTTATAACACAAATAGATGTGCTTGATGAATCAGTTGACGTGGTACTTGCACAATCTTTCTTTCAATGACACCTTTGCCTTTATATCCGCCATAGTGTCATGCTTTTAGGATACCAATTGATTCTACTTCATTCAAATAATCCGTCATAAATTCTATGACTTCCTCAGTCACCATTGCTTCAATTATACTCCCTTCTGGTTGATATCTATTCCTCATTCTACCCTTTAGAATACCCATGTATCATTCAAAAGGGAACATGTAGCATAAGTAGGCTGGACCATAATATAGGATCTCTCGAACAATGTGTACTGTCTAGTGTAGCATTATGTCAAAGAATGATGGTGGAAAATACATCTCTAGTTGACATAATGTGACCATAATTTCACGTTGTATATCAACGAGAGAGTTTACATCAATTACCTTGCAGCAGACAACGTTGAAGAAGAAACATAATTTGGATAACGCATTTCTGACATCATTTAGCAATATCTCACGGATTGCAACTGGAAGAAGATACAACATCAACACATGATAATCAGTTTTAAATCCTTAACCGATACAATGTTCTTTCAGTATGAAGAATATTCGGACAGTTCTTTTACCGAGTGTAGACATTTGTAGAAGTTGATCTTCTCAATCTTTGAAAGTGTATAGCATGCATAAGGTAGGTATATTCATTTTCCATTCTCTTGTGGGTGTAACTGTTTTCTTATACCCATGGCTTGCATGTCTTTTTTCACTTTCAATCCGTCTTCGTTTTGTCGGGTATGTTGATTAAAGTCATGCTCATTGCCTCATCAACATTTACGATGTGCATGATATCTAAACACACTCTGACAGGCAGATGACACCAATACAATAGATCCTAAAAGATAGAACATTTTTTCCAAATGTTTCTTTACTGATTTTGATGTGTTTCCAAATACGTTCACAATATCCTTAATCTTTGCATACACTTCCTCACAGGTCAAAGGTAGACGGCCACATGAGTCTCGGCCTCACCATTGAACAGTCTTTTCTTCTTACGATAAGGGTGATCTTCAGGTAGAAGACGTCGATATACATGTAAACATTCTTACAACATTTTTTCAAACAGTCCAAACATGTGTTATCCTCGCACACCAGACATGCAAATGTTCCTTTCACAGTGTATCCAAAGAAGTTCCCTTATGTAGGGAAGTCGTTGACCGTACATAACAACAACACCTTGAGCGTGAATTTTCTCTTGCATAAGCATGTTACACCATGGTTCCCTCATTCCATAGTATCTTCAAATCATCAGTCAATAGGGCGAGGTATACATCATTGTTATTACCTGGCTGCTTGGGGCCAGATATAAAAAGTGATAACATTATGTACTTGCATTCATAGACAACCACGACAAAAAATTATAGATCACTAGCAACTCGGCCAAGTCCCGTGTTGACTGCTTAACATGCTGTACAAGTTAATTCCATCAGTACATAGCCCAAGCCTCATATTCTTATCTTCACCTCTGAAATGTTCTTTGAACCGTCTATTGATGTTTCTCCACTAAGGTCATCTATTGGATGTCTTAATTTCTCATCACTCTTTCTACCCTCTACATACCATCATAAGTTCTTTGCATCTTTTGGATTCACAAACATCCATTTGAATCTGGGTATTATTGTCAAATACCTCAATAGTTTAGCTGAAGGGATTTTTTTCTAAACGGAGGAGGATTCACCATCTTTATGCTTATACCAAGATAGTGAACATTTTGGGCAATTGTCTCGATCTTCGTAATCACCCCTATTCAACTCATAGTTTTTGGACAAGCGTGATTTTTTTGTACTCTATTCCCATTGGACACATCCATTTCTTTGCTTCATAGGTGGTGGTAGGGAGACCATTCCCATCCGCTAGCATACCATAAAGCAGCTCGAGAAGTGACGTGAAACTTTTATCACTTCATCCGTATCTTCCCTTCATCTCGAACAACTTCAATATAGCCGTCAATTTCGTGTGATACACGTAGGGTACAAGCCGTCTTGGATGCGTCTAAAACCTTTGATATTCATTCGGCCGGTCAACAAAATTATCCTCAATGTTATCAAACATCTCGTCTATTTGCTCATCGTGATAAGTTAGCTCACAATCATTGACTCTGGAAGCACTTGGGAGTTCCGACTCAACAACCAAATGTGTGGACAATTCTCATCCTCTTCCTATTAAAAATGTACAAGGACCCGTTATTATGTTCAACACTTTCTCCATGAAAAGTCCATCTTTTGTAGTGTGGCATGAAACCGCGGGTCTTCAAATGAAATTCAATTTCCTCAATGCGTGAAAATTTCCTTATGACACCGTAGTTATCACAAGTACAAGGTATTTTCACCACCTTTGTCATGTCTTGTGTTGCACTACCGCTTTGCAAAACTCTTTTAACATCTTGTCAAAATTATCCCCTCGATCACCGTACATCCAGTCACGCTTAATCCTATATGTGAAATACACAGCAGTATGATTATTATCGTATACTTAAAACAAAAATGTTTTTGTACCATGATTGTATTCGTTTCTATGTGTTTATACTCTAATGAAGCGTGACTGGATGCGTATTAAATAAGCTAGCTAGCCTAACTCTAAGGTTTCAACCTAAATTATATACTAGCACTTATACTTCAATAAATCATTGCATTTACTAAACAAAAACCAAGGTTCAATTACTTACTTGTACATAAAGAGGAAACTAGAATGGTGATGGAAGAAGGCGGGAAACAAGAGAGGAGGTTCGTGGACTTAAATGTAGTGAGACCTGATAAAGCCAAAAATTAGATATTATTATACGTATACGTAGACAACAAACAATATTAATTATGAAGCGATTTTGTAAAAAAATCGGCATGACCTTTGCATAATTTTACCTATCCCATGCTTATTATTAAGCATTCACCAATCATTCAACAACACAAATTTCCATCACAAATCAAACTAATACCAAATTCATTAATCAAACCAATTTCAACAATTTATGGAAATTAAATATAAAGTGAATCATAAAAGAAAAGAAAAGAAAGCTAGATTATATGACCGGTTCCTAAATGAATTGTTTTCCGTTCCTCTTTCAATCTACTGTGCAATGGTTGAGGAGTTTCTTAAGTACTTCTCTAAAGAGGCACGAACACATGTAGATCAAAGAGAAACTCAATAGCTTGTGTATATTAACTGTTCGTAATTAGGATTGCAAAATTATAATGAGCTAAAAAGATGAAGATGTAGGTTGAGTATATTACGGGTTCACAAGTGAATTGTTTTCAACCCATACGACTTCAATCTGGTGAGCCCGCTTAGTGATTTCTCTCTACAAAAGCACAACCACACAAAATGAGTAAAAAAACATAATTTTTCACTTAAATATTTTATTGAGCACCTTATGTACACATATAATTTTACTTATTTAATACTATGTATATACACAAGTTTTACATACTCTACTAATATAATCATCCACCGTCACTTAACAATCTCAATTTCAGCAATTATCACAATAAATATGTAATTTTACCCTAAATTCGAACTTCCCTTGGTGGGTGTTCTATTGCACAGTAGGGAGGAAGAGACAGCGGCCGACGAAAAGTGTAGAGTCAACGAAGATGGAGGAAGACTGCATCAGTTGAGAAGTCGAGGCCACGACGGTAGAGAAAGGGAGGCCACAGTCGCTTTTGCGGTCGCGGGTTGGAAAAGAGGAGGGAAGAAGCTTTCAGTGGTGAGAGTGCAAAGAACTAGGCAAAATGGCTGGTAATATTTTACCTATTTTGGCGGTTCCTAAATAGAAATCGACGAAATAGATCCTTTTTATTTTAAAAGATATCAAGAACCTGTTTCGGCGGTTTCTACTTAGGAACTGCCGAAATAGGTACCCAACCGTTTTCAGAAAGCCACATAATGCGGTGATTATGTTACAACCGCCGAAATAGGGGCGCTAAAATAGACTATTTTTGTACTAGTGTTTGGCGGTGACTTTCTTAGAATCAAGGTCCAAATCTCGGTCCATAAACCATTCTGTCTGTGATGTTTAAGATTGTCCTAGAAGGCGTGGAATCAATATGATGGCTTACCTATGAGAAGTTCCCACGGATTTGCTGCAGGTGCGGACTATTCACCCACTCTATGATGGATTGTCGCAGCCAATTGATAATTTAACTAGGATGTAACCGTATAATCCATGACTTTGGGTGTTGGGTTTTAGATTGGGACATCACAATTGCACGGGTGAATGACTGGATGCTTGGAAGCATGTATGTGATCGTATGAGTGATTGTAACACCCCAACCGTTAATCCCATGCTTACCGTCTAATCGTCCTGTTAATCCTACGAGTTCACAGCGGAAATATTACTACTTACTACGGCGGGTGGTACAACGCCGCTAACCGCCCATACGGCTAGCTAGGCTTACCTTACTTACAGTCACGGTCTGATGATCATAGTATACCGAGCTACTAAATTACTTACCAAAATATCATATGCCAAATACTTACATCCTGGATCACCGAGTATTTAAGTGTATTCGATTACATCATATCTAAGTTCCAAAAGAATGAGTTTCTACAAGCTACTCATCTATACCCCAATCCAATACTTCCACTATCAAAAAGGTGTACCCCATGGTACACCAGCTATTCAAAAAACTACAGCCATGTACTACTCAATACACCAATCCTAAATTCATTGTTTACAACCAAAAGAAAGACAGGAAAATTAAACTTACAACTCTCCTAGTCTTCATCCTTCACGAGTACCTGCGTGTAGTAAAAATGGTGCCCCAAGGGGCTCAGCAAACGCTGCGTATAAACTCCGCATATACCGTGTGCTAGCTAGGGCACGCCGACTATTTGACGTCCACTAAACATGCTGTTCATTTATTTCATACATACATGCTTGCATACAACTTCAACTAAACGCTGCGTTAAACTGTATCTTCATACATACATTGGCATGGAATACACACCATACATTCATTCACAATATATTATTCATTCCAAGGCAACAATACAATAATGCTCACAATACTTACCTTCAAAGGTTAGCCAAATTATGCATCCGGGTTAAATCGGAATGCTTTTACTCTTTTACTCATTACGAATGTTCTTACTTACTTTCATTTACTTTACTACTCATTCTTACTTCTTACTTATACTCAAGTAAGTAGTCCGGGACCTCCGGCCCTGGGGACTACGCCGTCCCACCTCCGGGATTTACTTGACTCACCAATCCGGGATGCTACCCACTAAGGGATTTGGGCCGCGGACCAGTTTAAGAGTCAGGAATTGGAGCCAACCTCTCGTGACTCCGCATCTCACGCGTGGCCGAAACTATATCGGACTTCTACTCATTCCAATTTAATTTACCAATTTAAGTTAGATTGGTTAGCTTGTTAGGAATAGTTAGAAGCCCAAAAACACATTCACAATCGGTCACAGTACATTGTAACATTCATACAAGCCTTCATATTCATCCATACATTTCATGAATATACCAACTAAGATTTAAGAAAATATTCACAACATACAACACTACATATTCACAAGTATGTATATTAACTCCGATTCGTGCATTTATCTTATTTGGTGATCAATTAGCACACAACACACAAATCAGAGTAAACAAGATAGCATACGGGGCATGAGGAATCCATACCGTTCACCGTTGTACGTGATTCCAAATGTCCTTCGGTGTCACAAATCAAGTCCTATTATGTACATACAATTGAATGATTAATATACCTATCATCAACTTAACTCCTACTTACTATGTCCTTATACTTCTTACACTTCCACTTTACTTACTTATTTTTCATTACTTAAGTTTTACTTCCTTACTTAACATTGGCATGCTTACATACATGTACCTATATATATGTGTATATATATATACATATATATATTATTTAATTTAAATATTTTTTTGACCGGACCGGACTTGCGACCGACTTGCAAGTCCGGTCCATTCCAGTAGCTCACATTACCGAATTTTTCTGGCCGACCGAACTTGCAAGTCCGGTCGCAAGTTCTGTCCATTCCAGTAGCTTGCATTACGGGAATTTTGATAAGTGCAAAACATATAGACTTATTAGGGTTTTATCACCCTATTATTTGTAGCATTTTTAGTAATGTTTCTCACTTATCTAGGGTTTCCTATAAATATGTTGTTTATTAACTGATGTATTTTATGTGTTAAATTGTAGGAAAAATACCTAAAACATATATATGTTTATAAGGATTAAAGAAGGTCACGTGGAGAAGGACATGCAGCGTGATTGCATGCAACCGCCTCATTAGGGGCGGACGACACTAGAAATGAAGAAGATAGAGGCAACCGCCTCATTAGGGGGCGGACAAAAACACTGCAACCGCCTAAAACAGGGCGGACGTGAGAGGAAGGAGACAGGCGGACGTGAATTACAACAACCGCATGAGTATTAGGCGGACACAATTCATACCGCCATGCAACCGCCTCATTTGAGGAGGCGGACGTGACTAAAAATACAGATCGAAAGGGTTATCTTATCGCCGACTCGCTCTGCAACTTGATTCAGACGACGCCTACCTGAAATTACTCACGCGTTGTTCTTGTCCCATGCAATCAGTGAAGCTTCAATCAACGAGCTCAATCAATGAGCTGCTCCTCTGCTGATTCTTCTCCTCTGCTCATTCTTCTTCCTCTATAAATACAACGCTCAGCTTACCTTCTCGGTGTCCTTCCGGAGGCTCCTTCCGTGGTTCCTCTGGAGTTCCAATTCACACACCATCTCATTTCTCTCCTTCCGCCTTCTCCATTTTATTTATTTTACAGTCCACCAAATCCACCTCTAGCCTACGTATACAAAATAGCAGAGTGAGCCGGAGTGATTACGGATGATTTCTATTACTCTTGTCTCTGTCTATCTATTAATATGTTAGGCTAGTTTACGTATACTCTGGGAATATTATTATGTTTCTGTATTAATTATGCAATATGTTTTACTGGTTTTTTAATTTTAATAAGTTTGTTACGGTTAAAGGTTTCTCGCCATCTTTTTAATAAACCTCATGAATTTATTAAAATGCTTTACTAAGTCTGTTTTTGATTTCATCGGTTGGAAACAGATGGGTTGATTAAGCCGTAAAACTGGGGGAAACTTATTTCATCGTTTAAGTTAGTACTCAGTTGCAAATGTAATCCCTCAACACTCCTCTGCCGTTCGCAGGCTTTTGCTTGAGTTTTCATCGGACCTTGCATTACGGTGAACGAGTTCTTATGAGTTTTCATCGGACCTTAAGAAAATATCAGGAATCTTGCAAACAGTTATAATTAAACCAGTAGACCTAGCATGAAAGAAAAGATATTATATTAATGTGAACCAGAGTCCCGTTTAGTTTATCTGTTAATTTAGTCATTTTATCTTTCCTTTTATTATATAACAAGTCAATTAATCCCCCCTCCTGTGACACGCTTAGGTACTACAATATGTACATTAGTCCCGTGGTTCGATATCCGGTCGCTTACACTTTACTATACTACTGCGACCGGGATTTGTTTGCAGCCCGACGTTTATTTGAGTTTTTAATTCTTTTCTTTTAATTTTACACCATTTCAACCACTCAGATCACAACGTCTGCAAATTTTTTCTGGCCGACCGAACTTGCATGTCCGGTCGCAAGTTCGGTCCATTCCAAGGTTTCATCGGTGAATTTTTCTGGCTCGACCGAACTTGCAAGTCCGGTCGATTCCAGTAGGTTACAGACGGGGAAATTTTTCTGATCCGACCGAACCTGCAAGTCCGGTCGCAAGTCCGGTCGATTCCAGAAGCTTTCCCGTCTTTGTAATTCTGGGCTCGACCGAACTTGCAAGTCCGGTCGTAAGTTCGGTCCGCCCCAGTTTTGCATTTTAATTTTTGTTTTCGGTCCTCTCTTTTTCCCATACTTCCCCATTGTTCCTACACTTAATCCCACATGTTTTAACACTAATTAAACCTCTTAATACACCCTAGTCACTCCTTAACTCCTTACACAATCCTACACCAATTCACTCACATAATTTTCCAAGTTTCTTTTCAACACTCACCTAGTTTCTCCTCTAGTTGCATTATGCTACAGATTTAACACTTACACTCCTCTTCTACATCTCCCTCTTCAATTGACATTTCTAGCACCTCTAATGTATCTAGATTGCATTATCCATCTCTCTCAACTTACCCTCTACCTATCTTAATCAAAATCTGTTACAACATACATTATTCACCTAGTTTCTAGTTTTCTTAAGTGTTCTAATTCTAGATAAATTTTGACATAACCTCCCCTAAAATCTTACATTCTCACCACATCATGTATTCACATTTTGTTACCATTTCACCTGTTTCAAAACAGCAATAATATCCAAGCTCTCATATACCAATATCAACTACTAAACACTCATAAAAATTTCTGCACATAACCTCTTATCCCCAACTAGGTTTCAATCAGTTTTACATGTCTTTTAAGGTTCAAAACATTTGTATTCTCTTATACACTACACTACTACACAATATCATTTTCATTACTAAAAATCTGTTACATAGTCATTTACAAAGCTACACAAAGATGAGCTTAATTACCTTGTTTTCTTCTTCTAGTTCTTTCTCTTCTTGCTTCTTTCTTCTCTCTTTCCTTCCTCTTCCTCTTCCCACCGGTTTAGCAAACACAATTCCTCTCACAGTACAAACCATTGATGTACACATTTCAATACACCATTCTAATACACAATTTAACCTTAACCATTATGTAAGTTCTAATATAGGTTTTAGGGTTTAGAAAATCCATTACCTTCCAAGGGTGTAAGTGCTGTTTGGGATAGCTCAAGAACAAGACTCTCACACTCACACTCCAACAATGCCAAAAATCGGTAGAATACAAGGGAGCAAGCAAGAGTTAGCTCAAATTTCGTTTTGCTTTTAAGGCTAGAAAAAGATGGGTTTTGAGAATATTTTTACCTCAAAAGAACAAGGAGAAGGAGGGCCTTCTATGGTGGGTTGAAGCTCCAAATGGGACATACCCATAATGTAACACCCCATCCAAAGCCAATCGTGGTATCATAAAACTGAACACTTAACGAATATGTCGCAGCGGAGATAATAAGCATCTGGACCTTGCCACGGTCTGATCGTTAGAATATACCGGCTTTAACATTTACAATACTTACCAAAATACTTATCCAACTCAAAACATCACCATCCATAATGCCACAACCAACCGAGTACAAGTATCTTAAACATAATCCCAAACTTACATCAGTTTATATAAACAGTCGGGTGCACAGGCGCAACCTGAACTCAAAATAAATGTCCACCCTAAGTCTAACCGCTCCTACTCTCGTAGTGCGTCCTCATGGGCCTCTTACCTGCAAGTGTAAAAATAGCCCCAAGGGGGTCAGCACGAATGCTGGTACACCCTCTCATGGCCCCCAAGCTAACGGGGCTACGACGACTAATTGTCGATAGCATGGAAATTGATTACATACACAAGCATAATATGAAGTGCAATAACAATAACCACAGATGAACATATATAGTTCACAAACAATGAACGACTCAAGCGTTCCCTTATCAAGTGGGTTAGTAACCCCCTCCTTAGTCCTCATTTCCTTAATCTCATTTCTTACCTACCTTAATCTTAATCTTAATCTCAGTATACAAACCTTTCCTGGAAGGGATTGGTGTAGCTTAATTCGAACCTGGGATTTAGGTGATCCCACCGCACCATCTTAATGCCACCTACTCTGGACGGGAGTCCAGCGTAGCTGAGCCGGCAACCGGCCCTAGGCTACAAGTCCGAAGACAAGTCCTTAAGCGGATGGCGGATCTGATTCAGATACCGTCCCCCTTTTTCTTAGCATGCATGACCGGAGATCGGTCCCGGGTTTCCTCACTCAAGTTCCAGTTAGTAGACATCTTAAACACCATGTGCTAGCTAAGCCTTATCGGGCATTAACCAACAACCATCAAACTTAACTCTTATTCTTAACTCAGTAAGTACTAAACTTGGTTAGTAACAATCTCAAGTCTCGTGGGTTAGTGTAAAGATAACACAAACACAACGAGAATAAATATAACCGGTTGCATGCTTTATCTTGTTTTAGTCATAGCAATTAAACAAATAGCACACAAGCCGAGGGACACCTCGTTAGCAAGCAGGTCACAAGAAGGATTGTACCGTTCACCGTCGATCGTGTTTGTTTAACCTTCTTCGGGGTCCCAATTCACAAACCTAAAACATTCATTCATTTTTAGGTCATTAGTTATTTGCACCTACTTAACTCACTTAGTCTCTAAAGATCCCATTAACAACCTCTCAAGTCTTTGCCACTTAGCTTACAATCTTAACTTAAACATTAAAACTTACACTTAACTTAACTTAGTTCCTTAAGTTCTTAGTGTCCCAATCATTACCACCCTACCAAGGTATACCTATTACCTAGTACCATTCTTAGAATTTAAAATTCTTTTTTTTAAGTGTTAAGGGCCGTCCGACCCACCGTCCGACCCACCCTCTGGGTCGGACCATTCAGTAACTTTCGGGTTTGGAAAACCCTACATGTCCGACCCATGTCCGACCCAACAACTGGGTTGGACCATTCCAGAAACTTTCCGTCTTCAAAAACCTCTCATGTCGACCCACATCCGACCCAACCTTTTGGGTCGGACATCCGACCCAACTTTTGGGTTCGGACGATTCCAGAAAATTATTGCCCTTTAAAAATCACCCGTCCGACCCATGTCCAACCCAAGACCTCTGGGTCGGACCATTCCAGAACCTTTCCCTGGCGTTAAACAGAGGCCGTCCGACCCAAATTGGGTCGGACCCCTGGGTCGGACGCCACTAAATCATGCCCACTTTACCAAATCTTCACTAAAACCTTTCCTCAAGCCATCCAATGTGTTCTAACATCATTTAGACCCTTAAACCCACCTTAGAGCATCCTCCAAACACATTAAATCATTCACCAAGTTTCACCTTAATCATTATACATTTTCCCTTGTAATTATGCTAACACTTGTAATGCTTTCCTCTAGGTTTCTAGGTGGTGGTTCATACCTAATGTAACCACTATGCCAAATGTTTTCCTCACCACTATAACATCATCTCCCCAAGCATCTTTCACTATCTAGAACTCTTTATGCATTTACTTAATTTCCTTCACAACTTAAACTTCCATCCATCAACACATTATTTCCTTCCTAGTTGTTTACCAACATTTGCCTAAGTCCTAAATACTCAAATACATTCTCTTGATTCCTAAATCCACCATGGTGATACCTAAGTCGTTATAAGTCATTAGAACACCTTAACTTCACCCTTTTTCATCAAGACAACCTATAGAACATCCGGTACTTCCTTAGTCATTAAATCCCTTAGAATATCTTAAACACTTAAGCTCTCTTTTAAATTTTGCCATGGGTTCGTCTGTATATAGTACCTCCTAACACATGGTTTCTCCATCAAACAACCAATACACACAAATTCTCATCACAACACCTTAACACACAATTTACACTAAAACTTCACCCCCACATCATCAAATATTGCTTAAAACTCAAAATGCTTGGCACTTAGGCCCTTAAATGACAATAATCTTAACCACTGAATTTCACATATATTTGCCTTCAACCTGCGAATACACTCAACAAGGCTCCCATTGAAATAAAATGCTTCTTGTAATTCACTTCCCACATTGTTTAACTATCTCTTCTTCTCATTTGCTCTTTAGTCAAAAGTTCACAAGTATAGTCATTGTTTCTTCTAGGTTTTATAACACCTTCCCAATAAAACTCTACACTAAACTCATCATATACCTAAATCCCATTCCCTTAAACAACAAGACATCTTAAGGTAAGTAATTTACCTTGTTCTTTTACAAGCTTAAAAAGCTTTCTTCCTTAGTTTTTCTTTGTTCAATCTCGGTCACCAATGTGTATCTCCTTGCCAATGTTCTAACCAATATCCAATGACTCCAATGAGTACTAGATAACACATTAACCCTAAGGAACAAACCCTAGGTTAAAAAATATGCTTTAAGGTATTAATGTGATTGTTTTACCTTGGTTTCTCAAGACAACTTGGATATGAAGCAAGAAGGACCTCCTCTCTCTTTGAAGAGTAGAAACAAGCTAGAACAAGGCATAAACATGGAGTCCCATGAGTACTATTTTCGGACATGTGAAGAAAATGGTGGAAACCTAGATTTTCTTACACTTTCTTTACCTTAAGAGAATGGAGATGCCAATGGAGTCTCCAAACTTGAATTTCCTCCTCTAATGGTGGTTTGACTTGGCACCAAAATGAAGCTCTTGAAGTTTTGAAAAGATAGAAGAAGGAGCTTGAGCTAACTAAGAAGAATATGTATTTTGTTTGGATTTGGAGCTAAAATGAGTAAGATGTGACCAAGGAAGATGGAGCTTTCATGGAGGTTGAGTTCTACGTGAATGGAGAAGGGAGAGAGCAGCTCAAACCGTGGGAAAACAAGGAGAATGAAGAAGTGAGGAGAGAATAATAAAAGTGTGATATTATGTAAAAGGTGAATAGTGATTTACTTTATAACTTCATTTGCTTTCTTATTTGCTTAATGACTCATGAAGGTGGTGACTCACCTCCTAAGAAACCGGCCCCCTTTAATAATGAGGGTACTTAAGTCTTTGTTGACCAAATGTCTCACTTATATAGACTTATGTTATAAACAACTTAATTAATTCACTATTCACCAAAACAAGGCACATTGTTGTGAAATTTTTGATTTCCCATTGATATAGACTTCCAAATGTGATACTATATAGTACACATGTTAATTAAAAAGTAATGATGGACATTTAGCCATTCAAAACTCATTTACAAGACAATTTTTCAAAAACGTGCTTTAAGACTCCTTAAAGCACATTTTGTGTTTTAACTTGTTTTCAAGCTTGGTTTTCTTTGGTAATTGGTTTATAATGACCATTAGGATATTAATAAGGTCTTAGAACAATATTTGGGTACTCTCCCAAGTCTCTCCAAGCTTAGAGCACGTTTTTGTTAAAACTGCTCTTTTGGTGTTTCCTTATATTTTCTTTGATTAGAAATGTTTCTTAATGTTTCTAAGGCATTATTTAGCCTCCTTATATCTTAGTTTATCATTTAAACACCATATCTAGGTTTGGGGTATTTCAATCTACCCCCTTAAAAGAACTTTGTCCTCAAAGTTCACACATGTGCTTAACCATTCACGGTACACAGTTCTCTTAATCTTAATACCACATCTATATTCACATTCATACATCTCAAGACTCAAAGGTCAATCTCAAATACAATACATAAGTATTATACATACTCAAACTTACACCGAAGTGTAGCAACTTACACAAATTCACATCTTAAACAACCAAACAAACGACAAACATGATCGTTTCCTAACTCAAAAGCGAGGAAGCTCTACCCCCTTAAAATGGGGTACGCCCCGTACCCTATACAGACGATCTAGTCAGTAAATAAAGAAGGGTACTTTGCCCTCATCTTATCCTCTAATTCCCACGTGGCCTCTTCGACATCCTGGTTAGACCAGAGAACCTTCACCAGTCACACTGACTTGTGGCGAGTGTCCCTAGTCTTGCTATCCAAGATTCTCTGAGGAGTTTCCACGGATCTCATATTTGGTTCTAAAGTCAACCTTTCAGGTTCTAACACATGGAGGGGTGGTGCATGTATTTCTTAGCTGTGAAACATGAAAAACATCATGCACTTTACCCAGCTCAGCAGGTAAATTAACCTGTAAGCAACCGGGCCCACCCGCTCCGTAATCTCATAAGGACCAACAAATTTCGGGCTTAACTTGCCCTTCTGCCCAAACCTGAATACACCCTTCATGGTGAAACTCGCAGAAATACCTGGTCGCCCACTGCGAACTCCAGGTCCCGTCGTCGAACATCAGCATACGACTTCTGCCTATCTTGAGCAGCTTTCATGTTCTCCCTGATTTGCTGAACTTCAGCCTTAACTTGTTCTAAGTATTCTGGTCCTATAATGACCATCTCACTCGACTCATCCCAGCAGAGCGGTGTACGACATGGTCTACCGTACAACGCTTGAAAAGGTGCCATCTTGATCGAAGCGTGATAGCTGTTGTTGTATGAAAACTCGATCAGATGCAATCTGTCAATCCAACTGCCCTGGAAGTCTAAGGCACATGCTCTCAGCATGTCCTCGAGTGTCTGAATAGTACGCTCAGTCTGACCATCTGTCTGAGGATGGAACGCGGTACTCAGTTTGAGTTCTGTACCCAACGCTTCTCTGGTAGCTCTCCAGTACCTCGAAAGGAATCTGGTATCTCTATCTGACACTATGGTCTTTGGTATGCCGTGATGTCTCATGATTTCTTTCTCAAATAACTCAGCTAATTTGGTCACCTTCCAAGTATCCTTCATCGGTATGAATCGGGCTACTTTGGTAAGGTGATCCACCACCACCACCCATATCATGTTGAGACCTCCCCTAGCAGGTGGAAGCCCAACTACGAAGTCCATGGAGATATCATGGAACTTCCACTCCGGAACTGGCATCGACTGTACCATTCCGCCCGGTCGTCGGTGCTCGAATTTCAACTTCTGGCATGTGAGACACCTCAAGACGAACTCGGTAACATCTGTCTTCATCCCCGACCACCAGAAGTGTCTCTTCATGTCCTTATACATTTAGAGGCTCCCGGATGGATGGAAACTGAAGAACAGTGTGATTCTCTAAGTATACGGTCTTTCAGATCCGTGTTGCCTCGTGGTATGCATAATCGGCCCTTAAGTCTGATCAGATCATCATCATGAAGTCTGAAGTCGTATTTCTGACTCTCAAAGGTACCATCTGTCAGCTTCTGTCTGACCTCTCTCATATACTCATCTGTCCTCTAAGCCTCTCGCACCTCATCAACCAAAGCTGGAGAAAGAACTAGCGAATGGAGTGAGTGTGCTCGACGGCTCAGGGCATCTGCTACAACATTGGCCTTCCCCTCTTTGTATTGGAGGTCAATGTCATAGTCTTTCAGAAACTCTAACCATCTCCTCTGTCGAAGATTTAACTCCTTCTGAGTGAATATGTATTTCAAACTTTGTGATCGGTGTAGATCGTGACACTAACCCCATATAAGTAGTGGCGCCATATCTTCAAAGCGAAGACTACAGCTCCCATCTCTAAATCATGTGTGGGGTAGTTCTCCTCATGTTTCTTCAACTGGCGTGAGGCATATGCCACCACCTTGCCATGTTGCATGAGCACGCAACCCAGCCCTCTGCCGGATGCATCACAATAAACCTCAAAGCCCTCTGTACCGTGAATGGTCAGTACCGGTGCAGTGGTCAGTGAGTCCTTCAAGCGCTGAAATGATCTCTCACAGTCAACTGTCCACAGAAATGGTGCGTCTTTCTTCATCAGACTGGTCATCGGCTTCGCGACCTTGCTGAAATCTCTAACAAACCTCCTGTAGTAACCTGCCAGACCGAGAAAGCTCGGATGTCGGTAACAGTCTTCGGCCTTGGCCAGGCACGTACGGCATCAATCTTTGCTGGATCCACTGCGATCCCAGCATCTGAGATGACATGACCTAGGAAGGAACCTGGTCAAGCCAAAACTCACACTTGGAGAACTTAGCATATAGCTGATTCTCCCTCAGTATTTCCAATACCCTCCTCAGATGTTCCTCATGTTCAACTTTAGACTTTGAATATATCATAATGTCATCAATAAAAACCACAACCGACTTGTCCAGCTGCTCCCGGAACAAGCGGTTCATCAGATCCATAAACTTCGCCGGTGCGTTCGACAAACCGAACGGCATCACTGTAAACTCATAGTGGCCGTATCGTGTCCGGAATGCCGTCTTCTCAATGTCTCCCTCCTTAATGGCTATCTGATGATACCCCGATCTGAGATCAATCTTGGAAAACACAGATGCTCCCTTCAACTGATCGAACAGATCGTCAATGCGGGGTAGTGGGTACTTATTCTTCACTGTCACTGCATTCAGCTCTCTGTAGTCGATGCAGAGGCGGAGACTACCATCCTTCTTCTTCACGAAGAGGACTGGCGCCCCCCATGGTGACACACTTGGTCTAATGAATCCCTTATCCAACAAATCTTTCAATTGTTCTTTTAACTCAGTCATTTCTGCCGGAGCCATACGGTATGGTGCTTTGGCTATCGATCCCGGTACCAGGTAGCAGCTCAATGGTGAACTCTACCTCCCGAGTGGGTGGCATGCCGCGGAAGTTCCCGTGGAAATAAGTCGGGGAACTCCGACACTACCGGTAAGTCGGGGTCGAACTCAGGGTCTCTCTCTATGTCCTGTACATAGCAGAGGTATACTTCTTCCTTTCTCCTTAATTCTCTGTGCATTGCCATGGCGGTGATGATCTTAGTCGAAGGCTCTCTGGGCCTCTGGCGGTATGATATTGTTACCCCAGACGGACTCCTGAGCAGCAATCTATGCTCGGTGCAGAGGATACGTCCCTTGTGCCGCTCCAGCCAGTTCATCCCGAAGATAACATCAAATCCTAGCTTACTGAACTCAATGAAACTGACTGGAAAGTCTTCTCCCTTAATTCTGATAATGGCTCCTCGATAGTAACAAGTGCAACGAACCTTTTCCTTAGACGGGAGCGTAACCGTGAAGTCGGGTAGCTCATCAGCGTCTAGCCCCAACCTGCTCGCAAATGATGCAGAGACAAAGGTATGCGAGGCCCCTGAGTCGAAGAGAACTGATGCCTCAATCCCATTGATCAGAAAGGTGCCGGTGAGGATAGTACCGCTAGCGCCGGCCTGTGCCTCTGTAAGTATGCTCAGTGCACCTTCCATACCGAGTCCATAACCTAATTGCGTTCACAAGCTCCATGAGTATTGATGGTATAACAAGAGTCGTAATCAATTTATATGAACAACACTGTTATTTTATTCATGACCATCCTGTTTACAACATGTGCTTCAATCTTACATCTCATTTCTCATCATTCTAACATTACATGACTAATATTGTCTAAAGGTTAGGTTTAATCTTCCTGGTCTCATATGGGTCTCATTGACTACTGCTGATGGTGCTGTATTCAGCTTGATTCTCTTAATCCCATGGTATAACATCCTTGATTCTCCTCCCAAAATTAATACATCACCTGACTTAAGTACTATCTTATCTGCACGGTCCGCACGCTTCTGCTCGCCGTATAAAAACTCCGCATCATCTCCAATGGACCAAGACACTACGGGTACCTCTTTCGAGAGACTCCGTTGTCTCGTCCTTATCCTGGTGTAGTCCCAGTTTCCCGTCCTTCTCGTAGAAGTTTACAATGCAAATGTCTGCTTGGATGTCTGGAATCGGTTCAGCCTCCAACTGCTGAGCGATTTCCACGACGTATGTAATAACTGGATGGAACTCTTCGGGTATTCCCGGTGGTGAGACTCCATCTTGCTCCCTCATGTTTGGTAATTCTTGGCATACGGATTCCAATCCTTGCCCAAGCTCTCATCTTTAATTTCATCCTTGCTCCCCCTGGGTACTCCGGGTGTTAAAAACTCCCGGTCCCATTCCTAGTTGATTGCATCTCCTGATGATGGCTATTTGTGCTTCGGGTGTCAGGTATCCCCTTAATAAAATCATACCTGGGCGGATAACCTGACATTGTTCGGTTGGAAAGTGTATGGTTTCGATGTCGGTGTGCTCCGGGCTAGATGTAGATGGTATAGGTAGTGGGTAGCAGATGTTGAATCTTTCTAAAGTGGTAGTAGGTTATATCTTACTTATGTTCTAATCTCATCTTATTCTTACTTAATTCATTTATTCACCAACATGCATGATAATGCGGCAAGCAGGTAGTTTTATTACTAAATGGTTATAGGGTACCTGGCCTCGATGAGGGCTCAGGCTCATCGTCCCGGTCCACCATGTGTAAAGTGGGCCCCGCCTTCTGGGTCACCCGTGGGTTCTTGTCCGCCGGCTGCTGCACCTTCCTCTGACCGTCAGATCCAGCTCCCTGATCGGTCTTGCCCTTGCCCTGGTATCGGGCCTATAGGCTCTGCTAGCAGGGTTCCAGTAACACTCATACGCTCGATGCCCGTAGACTCCACAAAAGTTGCACTCCACCTTGTTTCCCTTACAGTCGAGCCCCGGGTGGTCCTTGTGACACCATCTACAGATGAAGTTGTGCTGGTAGCCACCACCGGCTCCCCTCTCAGTCTCAGATCCTGTTGATTCAATATCAATTCTCATATCTCAAACGGTCACTAATTTATTTCTTAACTCATTCATTGTTAGTTTCCTTACCCTTTGGCGCCTTAGAGCGCAGGGGTGTAGCTGCAATAGCATACGTCACTTCAATGGCTCTTCCGAAGCCTTCTCCTTTTCCTCCTTCCCCTTTGGGTTCTGATTTTTCTGGGCCTGAGGCTGGTACTTTTGTTTCTTGTACCCTCCTTGCCCCTGACTTTTGAGCTCTTACCAGCACTCTCCTCTTTGCATTCTCCTCGTCCCTCAGTTGGACGGTAATCTCAACCTTAGCAGTGGCATGATAGCACTCCTGCTTTTCCATAGTATTAGTACATTATTTCTCATAATCTAATCTTATTCATCACTTACTCAAATCTCAGTCATTCTTATTACCTGCAAGGTACTGTAACTCGTCGGCCCCATGCCGTAGCGGAGTCGATGGCTAAGCCCGCCATAGAAGCGGTCCACCAAGATCTGGTCAGAATACCCTAGACCTGGCAGAAGACGGAGCAAGGCAGTGAACTCTGAGTAATACTCGTCCACTGTCATCTTGTCCGTCTGCTTAAGCGCATCCAATGTAAGCGCTTCTTCGTCTGGAATGGGGGGTAGTACTTTGCTCGTAGCAAGGCGGTGTACTGCTCCCAGCCGAACTCTGGATTGGCCACATGCTCGGCCCTCACCAGCTTCCACCAATAGCTGCCGCCCCCTTCAGATAGAAAGCAGCTAAGCGCACCTTGATCCCAGCAGGGACATCAAGGGTCTCGAAGGCGGTCTCCAGCTCGGAGAGTACGCCTCAAGATTGGCGGGATCGGTCTCCCCCTTAAAATGCGCGGTCGAAGATCTGCTAGACTCTTCACCCAGTTTGGTTCCCTAGGTTGTGGCGGTGGAGGTGGTGCACCCACACCAGGCTGATAGCCCATATGCCCTAATGCGGCAGCTACGATCTCTGCGATCGTCTGCCCTCCAGGTATTCCTGAAGTATCCTCACCCCGGCCGCGACCTCGGCCTCCCCTAGGGCGTCCTGCCATCTGAACAAGCAATCTCACATTAGATTCGTATTCACCACTGTTTTGGTTAGTAAATTTATAACGTCCGTAGACGGTAAAGACATCCACACTTATTAGTGGTCATCTGACTCTACTCACTCTAACTTCTCACACCCTTAACCCAACACTTATTCCTTAACTTATATCCTAACTCGGTGGTTACTCATGTCCGGTATTTCTTGATCAGAGCGTAACTACGCTCTGATACCACTTTTTGTAACACCCCATCCAAAGCCATCGTGGTTATCGCAAACTGAACACTTAATCGAATACGTCGCAGCGGAAAAAACACCTGGACCTTGCCACGGTCTGATCGTTAGAATATACCGGCTTTAACATTTACAATACTTATCCAAAATACTTATCCAACTCAAAACATCACCACCATTCACAACCAACCGAGTACAGTATCTTAAACATAATCCAAACTTACATCAGTTTAATATAAACAGTCGGGTGCACAGGCGCAACCCGAACTCAAAATAAATCCCACCCTAAGTCTAACCGCTCCTACTCTCGTAGTGCGTCCTCATGGGTCTCTCTACCTGCAAGTGTAAAAATAGCCCCCGAGGGGGTCAGCACGAATGCTGGTACACCCTCTCATGGCCCCCAAGCTAACGGGGCTACGACGACTAATTGTCGATAGCATGGAAATTGATTACATACACAAGCATAATATGAAGTGCAATAACAATAACCACAGATGAACATATAGTTCACAAACAATGAACGACTCAAGCGTTCCCTTATCAAGTGGGTTAGTAACCCCCTCCTTAGTCCTCATTTCCTTAATCTCATTCCTTACCTTACCTTAATCTTAATCTTAATCTCAGTATACAAACCTTTCCTGGAAGGGATTGGTTGTAGCTTAATTCGAACCTGGGATTTAGGTGATCCCACCGCACCATCTTAATGCCACCTACTCTGGACGGGAGTCCAGCGTAGCTGAGCCGGCAACCGGCCCTAGGCTACAAGTCCGAAGACAAGTCCTTAAGCGGAGGGCGGATCTGATTCAGATACCGTCCCCCTTTTTCCTTAGCATGCATGACCGAGATCGGTCCCGGGTTTCCTCACTCAAGTTCCAGTTAGTAGACATCTTAAACACCATGTGCTAGCTAAGCCTTAACGGGCATTAACCAACAACCATCAAACTTAACTCTTATTCTTAACTCAGTAAGTACTAAACTTGGTTAGTAACATCTCAAGTCTCGGGTTAGTGTAAAGATAACACAAACACAACGAGAATAAATATAACCGGTTGCATGCTTTATCTTGTTTTAGTCATAGCAATTAAACAGATAGCACACAAGCCGAGGGACACCTCGTTAGCAAGCAGGTCACAAGAAGGATTGTACCGTTCACCGTCGATCGTTGTTTGTTTAACCTTCTTCGGGGTCCCAATTCACAAACCTAAAACATTCATTCATTTTTAGGTCATTAGTTATTTGCACCTACTTAACTCACTTAGTCTCTAAAGATTCCCATTTAACAACCTCTCAAGTCTTTGCCACTTAGCTTACAATCTTAACTTTAAACATTAAAACTTACACTTAACTTAACTTAGTTCCTTAAGTTCTTAGGTCCCAATCATTACCACCCTACCAAAGGTATACCTTATTACCTAGTACCATTCTTAGAATTTAAAATTTCTTTTTTTTTTAAGTGTTAAGGGCCGTCCGACCCACCGTCCGACCCACCCTCTGGGTCGGACCATTCCAGTAACTTTCGGGTTTGGAAAACCCTACATGTCCGACCCATGTCCGACCCAACCAACTGGGTCGGACCATTCCAGAAACTTTCCGTCTTCTAAAACCTCTCATGTCCGACCCACGTCCGACCCAACCTTCTGGGTCGGACCATTCCAGAAACTTATTTGCCCTTTAAAAATCACCCGTCCGACCCATGTCCGACCCAAGACCTCTGGGTCGGACCATTCCAGAACCTTTCCCTGGCGTTAAACAGAGGCCGTCCGACCCAAACTTGGGTCGGACCCCTGGGTCGGACGCCACTAAAACATGCCCAAACTTTGCCAAATCTTCACTAAACCTTTACTCAAGCCTCCAATGTGTTCTAACATCATTTAGACTCTTAAACCCACCTTAGAGCATCCTCCAAACACATTAAATCATTCACCAAGTTTCACCTTAATCATTATACATTTTCCTTGTAATTATGCTAACACTTGTAATGCTTTCCTCTAGGTTTCTAGGTGGTGGTTCATACCTAATGTAACCACTATGCCAAATGTTTTCCTCACCACTATAACATCATCTCCCAAGCATCTTTCACTATCTAAAACTCTCTTAAGCATTTACTTAATGTTCCTTCACAACTTAAACTTCCAACAACTTCCTTCCTAGTTGTTTACCAACATTTGCCTAAGTCCTAAATACTCAAATACATTCTCTTGATTCCTAAATCCTCCATGGTGATACCTAAGTCATTATAAGTCATTAGAACACCTTAACTTCACCCTTTTTCATCAAGACAACCTATAGAACATCCTAGTACTTCCTTAGTCATTAAATTCCCTTAGAATATCTTAAACACTTAAGCTCTCCTTTAAATTTTGCCATGGGTTCTCTAGTATATAGTACCTCCTAACATGGTTTTTCTCCATCAAACAACCAATACCACACAAATTCTCATCACAACACCTTAACACACAATTACACTAAAACTTCACCACATCATCATATATTGCTTAAACTCAAAATGCTTGGCACTTAGGCCCTTAAATGACAATAATCTTAACCACTGAATTTCCATATATTTGCCTTCAACCTGCGAATACACTCAACAAGGCTCCCATTGAAATAAAATGCTTCTTGTAATTCATCCCACATTGTTTTAACTATCTCTTCTTCTCATTTGCTCTTTAGTCAAAAGTTCACAAGTATAGTCATTGTTTCTTCTAGTTTTTATAACACCTTCCCAACATAAACTCTACACTAAACTCATCATATACCTAAATCCCATTCCCTTAAACAACAAGACATCTTAAGGTAAGTAATTTACCTTGTTCTTTTACAAGCTTAAAAAGCTTTCTTCCTTAGGTTTTTCTTTGTTCAATCTCGGTCACCAATGTGTATCTCCTTGCCAATGTTCTAACCAATATCCAATGACTCCAATGAGTACTAGATAACACATTAACCCTAAGGAACAAACCCTAGGTTAAAAATATGCTTTAAGGTATTAATGTGATTGTTTTACCTTGGTTTCTCAAGACAAACTTGGATATGAAGCAAGAAGGACCTCCTCTCTCCTTTGAAGAGTAGAAACAAGCTAGAACAAGGCATAAACATGGAGTCCATGAGTATAATTTTCGGACATGTGAAGAAAATGGTGGAAACCTAGATTTTCTTACACTTTCTTTACCTTAAGAGAATGGAGATGCCAATGGAGTCTCCAAACTTGAATTTCCTCCTCTAATGGTGGTTTGACTTGGCACCAAAATGAAGCTCTTGAAGTTTTGAAAAGATAGAAAGAAGGAGCTTGAGCTAACTAAGAAGAGTATGTATTTTGTTTTGGATTTGGAGCTAAAATGAGTAAGATGTGACCAAGGAAGATGGAGCTTTCATGGAGGTTGAGTTCTACGTGAATGGAGAAGGGAGAGAGCAGCTCAAACCGTGGGAAAACAAGGAGAATGAAGAAGTGAGGAGAGAGAACTAATAAAGTGTGATATTTATGTAAAAGGTGAATAGTGATTTTACTTTATAACTCTCATTTGCTTTCTTATTTGCTTAATGACTCATGAAGGTGGTGACTCACCTCCTAAGAAACCGGCCCCCTTTTAATAATGAGGGTACTTAAGTCTTTGTTGACCAAATGTCTCACTTATATAGACTTATGTTATAAACTAGCTTAATTAATTCACTATTCACCAAAACAAGGCACATTGTTGTGAAATTTTTGATTTCCCATTGATATAGACTTCCAAATGTGATACTATATAGTACACATGTTAATTAAAGAGTAATGATGGACATTTAGCCATTCAAAACTCATTTACAAGACAATTTTTCAAAAACGTGCTTTAAGACTCCTTAAAGCACATTTTGTGTTTTAACTTGTTTTCAAGCTTGGTTTTCTTTGGTAATTGATTTAAAATGACCATTAGGATATTACTAAGGTCTTAGAACAATATTTGGGTACTCTCCCAAGTCTCTCCAAGCTTAGAGCACGTTTTTGTTAAAACTGCTCTTTTGGTGTTTCCTTATATTTTCTTTGATTAGAAATGTTTTTAATGTTTCTAAGGCATTATTTAGCCTCCTTATATCTTAGTTTATCATTTAAACACCATATCTAGGTTTGGGGTATTTCAGCCACAACCGCATTTTCACTCCAATTTCTCCACAAAATTATCATCCACGTTACTTTGCACACACGCCACACAAAAACTCACGTTCGGATTTGCGTCCGGCCTAGACGTACTTGGACACATCACGTCCGGATTTGCGTCCGACCCACACAGATTCGGGCGCCTCACAACATTTCCAGAATTTCCATTTGCACTTCGTTTCCATCACGTTCACTTCATTGTCACCATTTCCAGTCTCCAAACCAGCATAGCGCAAGGACGAAGAGCGGAGCAAGCAAGAGGATCTTCGTAACAGATGATTTCTCCTAACTCTCTCTTATTTATATTTTCAATTGCTATGTCTAGCTAAGAGGATTTACTCTGGGGGAAGGGATGTTGTGATTAGTTAAACTCTGTATTATTTTACTGCTTAATTGAGACTATTTGGATTGCTCAGGTTAATGTTTTTAAGTGTTTTTAATAAACGTCATGAATTTATTATAAGCCTTCGAATCGTGTTATAATCAGACAAGGTGATTTGCATTGACGGTCCTATTAACCTGTTGCCTGTGGTAATTGTAATCGGATAGATTGCATTAGCAGTTAGGTGCTTTAGTCCGGTCCAATTAGGTTTCCTACACGGACTAGTAATTCTGTGCGATAAAACCATCTAGGTATACCTGTTAGCCCTAGATTAGAGTTACGCGTCCTGTCTAGATGAGCTACCTGAAATTAGGACTTAATACAGAATAGATATTTGAGAATTACAAGCCGATCCAAGTCTCCGTTAAAGTAGTAGGATATGCAGAACCTAGCTAGTGAAACAGCTCCCTGAACCTAGAGTCTCGTTCATACTTCCTATCTATCGCTTTAATTTATCTGCTATTTATTTTCATGTCTGTTATTGATTCCAAAACCAAAACAACCCCTCTTTCGTTACCCATTGCCTAAGGCTAGACTTATTTTCTTCAAGTCCCGTGGATTGACACCTGGTCGTCTCTTAATTGCTATACTACTGTGACCAGGATTTTTGCAACCCGACGGTCTGTTGATTTGTTATTTTCTAGGATTATTTCTTAGCTTTTAATATATCAATTAAATCGTTTGCAACTGTCCCGGAGTCCGTATGTGGGGCAAGAGAGATTGAGTGAATTTCTTGTGTGTAAATTCTCATTCGAAATGAAGTGTTCAATTTAAGTTTATCTCGTGTCTTTCCCTAACTATCAAAGTTTCATTCAAGTCCACAATACGTCTACGACACGTCGGGGACGCATCAGGAGCGCTTAACCATCGGGAAAAAGGGCTATGTTATAATTGCGACTTACACTAGTAGAGGCACTTAACCATCGGGAAAAAGGGCTATGTTATATTTGCGATGAGCGTTTCACTCCAGGTCATCGTTGCAAGAATCGGCAGTTTTTGTAGTTACTTGGTAGCTCCGATCCTAGGGATGATCCCATGCCCAAGCCCAATTTTGGCATTTTTACTCATGAGAAATTTGCACCGCCGCCTTGAGGACAGGGACGCTTTCTAAGAGGGTGGAAATGTGACGGATAGACCGAGATGTTACAAGATTATGTTCAGTTTTTACCTTTATTTGAGTAGTTTTTTATCTTTAGTATTTAAGTTAGTAATAAAGAGTGTGGTTTAAATATTTATCTATTTACATTAATTAGATAGATTTATTATTTAAATATTTGAATTGATAGGCTTTAGTACTATATATAAAGGGTATGTAACCAGGAAGAGGAACTCAATAAACAAGATTATTCTCTTCAAATCCTTCCACTAACTATCCAATCTGCTATCCTTCCCTTCCTCTACAAATCTTTTCCACATCCCCTTCCTCCTCTGGTTACGTTTTCCCTCTGGTTACACTAAATCATCTATATTTTCGTTGTTGATAATAGAACCACCTTGCATGTCCCACTTGAACTCAGAAAGCCATCCAACAGCAACCAAACATTTTCTCTCATTCGATATCGACAAAACAAAACCATCACACAATCAGCATAGACTACACTTATGAAGGGATCGGGGTGCTGACCGAGTAGGTCTGAGGTGTTAGTCTCAGACCAACTCTGCTTGAAGAATAAATGTATGCAGAAACTAATAACGCGGAACTTTTGTTTTAAATTGACAAGATAGGACTTTGCTTGTATTGAAACTCAATGTGAATTACAACCTAGCTTTCTATCTTAGGATTCGACAGAGGTACTTTGTCTCATCCAACACTCGCTCTACTCTTGGCTTAGATCAATGCGTAACAAGGAGTAAAGGGGAGTGTTCTATGTGTGATCTCTAGGTAATAAATACCTAAGCTAATTGACACTATCTCACTAAGATCTCTCAAGAATATTTTCTCTCTCAAAAGCGGTGTTTCTCTCTCTGAATAATCTCGAATACGCCCATAAACTAATTACAACCATATGCTTATATGTTTAACTATATCCTAAATCTTCGGTAAAGTCTTCATGTAAACGGCTCCTTGAGTTGGTTCCGCAAGTATCGGAGTTATGGAGCTCCTTGTGCGTCACGTTCTCACGTTTGCGCGCGCTCCCAACTATCCGAGATTTCCGCAGCCACTCAGTAGTGTCGCGCTTCTTGGCATATAAGAACACGCGGACAGATGCTTCTACAGAGGTACTCGAGCTGGTAAGTTTGTGACAACGTCGAGTCTTTCTGCATCGCTACTTTGACTGAGGAGGCAATCATCTGCAAAACTTAGGTCTTCAACAAATTCCCCCTTTTTGTTGATGGTGGCAAACTCAGTGTATCCAGCGTAGACTTGAGATTTTGTATAGAATGTACCTGCAAACAAAACAGACAACAAAGCAGAGCAACTATCTCGGGAGAACAATTTGCTATTTGTTCCCCCTTAAACACATATTCCCCCTTAAGGTAATGTAGTTGATAAGAACAGATAAAAACCATAGTACGAAACTACTTCAAATACTACGTTGCAGAAAATAACGACCAATCCAAAACAGATGAGGCCTTCAGAGGCACTCGGTATCCACACATAGTTACCTGCAGACACCAGCCGCGGGATACACCGCTTCCCCTGTGTTATACCCAAAATTTCAACCCCCCCCCCCCGAGTAGTCTCTAAAGCATACATGTTACAAAGGGCAAAAGGGGTCAAAAAGCACCAAGGCAGGATTTTCCAAGGACATTATCGGGATTTTCTATTTTCATATGACTTGTTCATTATCTCCAAACACTTCCAAATATCATAGTTATTATGAAAGGTATTTCACGATTTTCTGATAATATTTATTCTGGAAATTTAGCTTTTAATTCATATTATAAGCTAATTTCTTTAATTAACACATGAAATAACCTCAAAATAGAAATAATAAAAGGTTTCCAAAATTAAAATAAAATTGTCACATGGTTAGCATGACTACATACAGTCATAAACCTGAAATTATTTTATTTGGAACCTTAACCCAAAATTTAAAAGAGAAATTCAATCATTTTTGCAATTTCCTCTCTCCTATGGAAAATACCGAAATCAAAACAAAACTTCATGAAATTTTAACACAAGATAGAGGATGATTATTAGAGACTAATACCGTTGGAATTTCGTTATTTCGACTTTCCAATAATAAGTTATGAATTATGGGAGATTCCAGATTGTGAGATTTTTATCTAATCGGTTATTTATCAAAATAACCCGATTCCAACTCAAAATTCTTAAAAATCATCCTTTATCTTCAGTTAAAATTTCATAATTTTTTCGGCCTGCAACATATTTTAAAAAATCAGATTCCCTTAGAGCACAAAATCAGGGTTTTAGATAAAAATCTTGTTCTATCAACATGGCCTTGCTCTTTCTATAAAAGGACCTTCCAAAAACGACCTATGGCATAGGAGAACATTCCCATAGTCAAAGAACACAGCCGTCTACTTGTATCCCACATTTTCAACACTCCCAACACCGAAACTCTACCAAAATCATCCCAAAATCACCAAAAACACATTCTTTCTTCTCCCATTGAACTTCCAAGCATCAAAACACCACAAATACAGAACCAAAACGTGCTCAACAACACAAGGAAGAAGAGGTCAGAAGCTCGGGTCAAAGTCGAACCGGATCGGTCACCAACGAAGCTTTCAGAGATTCCCGACGTGAAGGAACAGCAAATTTTCGAAATCAAAACAGGGTAAAAACCAAATTCTCTAACCCTTCTGGTCTAAGTACACTTCTGGTTAAAATTGCTAACCGAATTGATTTTTCCTTGCTTCTGAATTAAGGTTTGTTTGTGTTTCTGCCTTCTAACTTGTTCGTTAAGTTTCGCATTAAATTCGATTTCAAATTGAAAACTTTCAATCACTAATGTCTTGTACATCTTTCAGGCTACACACCCATAAAATTTGAGTTCAAAACACCGTCGGGAGCATCCCAAATGCCGCCGTCCGAGGGCGGTCCGCACCCACGGACGCTATGTCCGGGGTCCCGGATGCCTTGTCCGTAAGCCCGAACGTCCCCGGACGGTGGCGGTATTTTAAAATTTTCAAATTTTAGGTTTTCTAAAATAATGTCCGGGCCCACGGACATCCTGTCTGTGGCCCCGGACCTTGCAAAATTGCGTTTTCTGTTTAATTCGACTTTTATGTTCACATAGGTTAACTAGGGTCCGTGGGTTCGGACATTAGGTCCGTAGCCACAGACGGAAACAAAATTTGACCTAATTCTGCCTCCGAAACCCTAGTTTAGGAATCTTTAATTTTATTTTAATTTTCTGTCAAAAAATGCTAAAAAACACAAAAAAAACAGAAGCTCGCGCACTTAGGTTAAAACGACTCGTAATAAGCCGTAAATAAACCAAGTAGAGGAAAAATGACTAGGAAGGGTAATGAAAGTAATTTGAACCCTAATTAAGTCGAATATCAAGCCCCCGAACCCGAACTCTCCTTTCCTAATTTGATCTAGGTTAAAATTAGGTGGCGACTCATAATAGGTTCCAGTGAGCTAGCTTAGGTTTTGATAATTATTGTTTATGACATAGTTATTAATCTTAGGTTATAAGTGGACCTAAAACCCGATTAGATCCTAATCAACTTAATCCACATAGGATAGGGTTTAAAATCGAGGCTCACAGACTGGCGACTCTACTGGGGACAGACTTCTTAATTTTAACTTGTTTTAATTTTAAGAAAGAGGGCTTAACTCGAAAATGTTTATTTATGGCTTTATTATGCTGTTTGTTTACTTTCATGCACACTTTTATTTTCTGCACCTTTGCATCATATGAGAGCGAGGGTCCACGCAAACCGATTTCACCCCGGGACCCGTTTGAGGGTCCCCTGTCAGGGACTCACACCTTTTAGGTGATGTGAATAAGCGGGGGAAAAGAGGAGGGTGTCGTCTAACCACACCCCCTTAATACCTGGGCCTTAGCCCCAAGCGTTTTCCTGCCAGTGCCCTTACCCAGCCCATTGTTTGGTCAGTCAAAGACCCGACCATAGACGCACACCTTCAGGTGATGTGAAAAAAGTGGGGAAGCCCAAAGAGAATAGCGTGCAAGCCCTACTCCTTGTGGTAACCTGGGCCCGCGCCCCAAGCACCTCTCCGGATCGATCCATACCCGTTTTGATTTAAACTCTAGTGAGGACATGTTGAATTTGGGTGGGCTTTGTTTGCTTGTATGATCGGCCCACTACCCAGCCTAGAAATTGATAGGAACTTTTCCTACATCAACCTAGCCCAACCCGAATTGGCAGCTCTGTTTGTTTACGGGCCAAAGGCCCTGTCTGGTTTGATATGTGAGTCATTTGGGCTTCAGCCCAAAAGTTTAGACTTAGGTGATCTCTCCCTCTTTTCGGCCCAATTTGAATTATCAATTTAGTTCTAGGCCCACGAAAAGCAAATCCACCTAAAGCAATCCATGAAAATCCACCAGGCCTTTCCACTTCATGGCCCGTTCTAGTCTAGGAAAACTTTTCACTCGGGCTTTGGCCCAAAACCCCAGACACATGCATTATCCTTTAGGCCCAATCAGGGTTACTCAGTCCAAATTCCAATTCACATCTAGAACATGGTTTAGAAATCATTTTGGCCCATGCACCTTACCTCTAGCCCAAACACATTTCGGCCCAAGTGCCCAATTCTCAGAACATTCCAGCCCAGGAGGCAAATTTTTAGAACATTTCAACCTAGGTGCCTCTCTTCTAGTTCATTTAGGCCTTAGCGCCTACCCACGATCTTCAAGACTTTCCAGCTCATGTACTGTTTCTGCGGCCCGAACAAGTTTTAACCTAAGGCATCTTCGCGACCTAGAATTTCAGTTATGTCCTCTTTTGTTTTCTAGCAGACGGTGCTTCGGAAACAGGTAAATCCAAATCCTAGGATTGGTGAAGGAGGAAATCCGATCAACATGGATGTCCATCTCGCGGCTTTGGAACAAAAGTACATGGACACCATTAATGCCATGGAGCAGAGACATAGTGACGTCAGGAACGCCATGGAGTCTAACTACATTGCCACAATTGAAGAATTGAAAACGAAGACCCTTTCCCTTGAGGCCGGACGTCAAGTCCAAAATGAACTAGTGAACAGGCTTCTTAGTTCTCTTCACAACTGCATTGAAGTTAGCTCTATTAGGGCCCAAGGTTCACAAGGGAATACCGAGGAAATTGCTGCAGAACTTAAGAGGGTGAGCAGACAACCAGAAGAAACTCCCAAGACGACCAGTTTAAATTCCTTGAGATCTTTCACTAAGTCGAGATTATCAACACCCGCCCTAGGCGAGAGTTTCATGTGCCCGCTAACCTACAGTGCCAGGTTACAAGTAGGACAGCTCAAAGCTCGGGGAGTGGACAACAAGACTTTGAAGGCAAAGCCAGTTGTAGCAATCCCAGTTTCAAAACAGAAAACCAAAGCATCAACTCGACCTAGGCGTTTCTCTACACCGAGACAGTTTACCAGCATTGGCCGACCTCTCAGTCAAGCTCTCATGGAACTGCAGGAACTGAATCTACTATGGCCTATTGCATCTCATGCCGGGGTTATTCAAGCAGGGGAACACCTCAATCAATTCTGCCAATTTCACAAGCTACCAGGACATAGCACCAATAATTACAGGAATCTGAGGCATAAAATTCAAGATCTTATCGACCGAGGCTTCCGATTCCCATGAAGACAACAACTTCTACATGAATCCTATGTTCGGGCACTATTAGATATTGTTCAGTTCTTATGTTTTCCTTTAATTACTGTTTTCAACTTTCTCAGTAGTTCAATTTTACCTCTCTAGATAGTCCTTGTCTTTTAATTATAGTTAACTTTGTTATTTGCATTCAATCATGAAATGAGGATTTTCATTTTGTGTAAGTTCTCATTTATGCATGCATTTAGTGATTCATAAATTCAACAAAAAGAAGTATCCCCTTGCGACCACCATGAGCAAGCTTTGCCACATCCATAGTCATCACTCACACCATGAACAAGATCGACTCCTCACTTCACCTACGTTTACCACAATCCACCAGTTCACCCAAAGCAAAAGCGAGAAAAACTCCAGAAAAAGATATATTGGTCAGTCACCACATCATCCATCATTCCTTCACAAGATCACCCCATCACCACTCACCATCATTATTCCACACAACCACCTTCCACAAATAGCCTGGTTACTCAAAAGGCTTGTCGAAAAACCCCACAATAATACTGGGGGCAATCTGAGTTAAGGAACGATAATGTTTATTTCTTTTGTTTAAATGTGCAAACAAGTCTTTGAGTGTACACTTCGCGAGAGTGTCTTAAGTGGAAAAACCAAGAGAGAACGAGCGTGTCATTTTTACACGACTCCAGAGAGGTCACATTCGAAGGTAAGGTAAACGGCATGACTCCAACCGAAGGAGATAATTTGTAAATTTACGCTTAAACCTATGAAAAGTAACAAAGAATGGATACACAACTACTAGGGATGACCAAGCACCTAGGTACAGCACCACACAGCCAAAAAGCTTGTGAACCCTGACATTAACCCTAGGCACCCCCACTGAGCTTTTCGTGTACATCCTCTTTTACAACTCTACAAACTCCACAAACGAGCCAGCCAGTGATAAATAACCGACCCGGTGACCAAAGGAAGCAAGGAGCCCGACTTCCGAACAGCAACTTCACAAGTCTGAAGAAGCAAACTGCCACCAGCATGACGAAACGATCCGTAAATGGCCCCAAAGTGGCACAGGATCCAAATGAGCTAACATCAAAAAACAGCTCTCAAAGTTCAAAACCGGGAAACACAAGAACCCCGAAGGAAAAGAGATTCAAAGGAAGGCAAACCTGAAAAGCCTCGAAGTAATCCAAAATCAGAAAAAAAAAAGAGAGAAGGTGCAACCCGAAAATCCAGAGTTCCAAGCTCATAAGCGAAGTCATCACGAAGTAGCCGAACGACTTCAAGACAAAGAAAGCAAGGCCGGGAGAAGGTGCAAGGTGCAAGTTGCAGCTTTGGTCACCCTTATAGCTCCACATATCCTAAACATTCCTCCATCATCCCTTTGTCTTTCATCACACCTCATAGGCACGTTATAAGCTTAAAAGACTTCCGACTTAGTAGTTGTGTATCCAATCACGTGAAAGTAACAGGTTGAACGCGTAAATCTAACAAATGTCAAATTCAGTGGTTGAGATGTCTTGACCAAAAGGAGGGCACGAGTGCAAACATCAAACACTTTGAGTGTAGGATAGAAGGCACCGCATCAAAATAAACCTTGACCTTGTGAGGATGAGATTTGTTCTTGCGCAATTAATCAAAGAAAATACTGGGGGCAATCGATCGTTCCGTTCGATTGCCATAAAGCCTGAAAACTCAGATCACATCAAGGAAAAATACTGGGGGCAATTATTGGTCCCAACAATTGCAACAACGACACCGATGGAGGCCCAAAAACCCGAAACCCAAAGGTTTTAAAACCCTCTCATTCAAATATCCACAGGCCCGTCCTAAGCCCTTCCTCCACATTCAAATATCCACAGGCTCGTCCTAAGCCCTTCCTCCACTTTCAAACATCCTCAGGCCCGTTCTAAGCCCTTCCTTCACATTTAAACACCCACAGGCCCGTCATGAGCCTTACCATCTCCAGGTTTGCCATAAGCCTTAGTCCTTCTACATTCATCATGCACCTAACACATTTTCACTTAGATCCAACCTTTAGGCTTGTCATAAGACATAGATCCTTCCTTAGGCTCGTCATAAGACCTAGATCCAACATTTAGGCTCATCATAAGACCTAGATCCATCCTTAGGCTCGTCATAAGACTTAGATCCACCCATAGGCTCGTTATAAGACCTAGATCCTTCCTTAGGCTCGTCATAAGACCTAGATCCACCCATAGGCTCGTCATAAGACCTAGATCCTTCCTTAGGACTGTCATAAGACCTAGAACCGTCCTTTAGGCTCGTCATAAGACCTAGTTGCATTCCCTTAGGCTCGTAGCAAGACCTAGCATTACCTTTTAGTTTACCCACTCTCATCAAACACATTGAATTCATCTCATTCATATAGGCTCGTCATAAGACCTAGTTGCATTATCCAGGCGCGCCACAAGACCTGGTGACAGAAAGTTGGCGAGGTGATGGCAATAAATCCTCCTTTTGCGATGTCAACTTATTTTTGGGATCAATGAATGGTGGGCAAAGGCAATAAGTCCCCAGGGTTTTTACCAGGAGTTATCCCTGCACACCGGCTTGGGGGCGATGGCAATAAGTCCATATTGGGTCCAGCCAGGAGCATTGGCACGGGTTTCGGTCCCCAGAAGCATCCGAGCATCATCCGCATCATCAGCATCAGCATCATCAACATCAGCATCATCAGCATAATAAGCATCACTAGCATATCAGCATTCCTATATCTACACATTATTTCATTTTCATCATTTTCAGGCAGTCAACACCTTAGAATAATTTGGCATCATTTTCATCATCTTCAGGTAGTCAACGCCTTAGAATAGCTTGACATTTTTTCATTCAATTTAGGTAGTCGACGCCTTCGAATAGCTCGACATAACTTCATCTTCGCTTATAGGTAGTCAACGCCTTAGAACCACTTGACATTATTTCATTTTGTTTCTCACTTTTAGGTAGTCAACACCTTAGAATAGCTTGACATCATTTTCAGGCAGTCAACACCTTAGAATAGTTTGGCATCATTTTCATCATCTTCAGGTAGTCAACACCTTAGAATCGCTTGACATTTACTTCGTCATTTCATTTTTAGGTAGTCAACGCCTTAGAATCGCTTGACATTAACTTCGTCATTTCACTTTTAGGTAGTCAGCGCCTTAGAATAGCTCGACACAATCCACATACAGGGTCTTTTAAGATCCCAAAATTTTGGGGTGTCACTCAGGCATCAACTAGTCTTTTCATCTTCATTACAAAGCCTAGTTGATGGGGGGCAATCTGTTATACCCAAAATTTCAACCCTCCCCCTGTGGAGGGTGATTTTTCGGTATGAGGGGGTCTATCTAAATATGGTCTGACTGAAAAGTCGAGACCCTAGAAAAATGCCATTCTGTGGAGGGTGATAACCCGTTATTCTGGCATCCCTTAAATACCTACTAAATCGTCCGTCTTTCCCAGAAAGCATAAGGGAGAGTGCAAGTGTGCACTACACCCGCTCTCAATGGGCTCCACCCGGACTTATGCCTCTTTAAGGCGGATTTGACTAGAGTCGCCACCTAGTTTGACCTAAGGAACTAGGAAGGGAGGAGAAGGGTTCTAAGAACCGTTAATTGACTCTGTGATTTGCATATGGATTGGACTTATCTGGCCATACCAAAGATTCTGTGTGGGTTCGCACTGGGTTACACCCCTTAGTAGTGGCAACGACCACGACTTCGGATTGGTGCCCGAGGAAACCTCGATCTCCAATTGTCGGGATTGCCTTCTTTCAAACCTTATTAGAGAGTTCAGTTAAAGCCAAAGGATAGGATTAGGATGAGAAGAAGAGGGAGAGAGAGAGTGAGTGGATGAATTCGAATGAGTATAGAATGAAAGATTAGAAGTTTGATTTTGAGAGTTGAAGAGGTCGAGGGTTTGTGGGAGTCAGAGGGGATTTGAATGTTTGAGGGGGAAAAGGGGAAAAGGGTTTTTTGTTTGGAATGGGGTCGCACCCTAGATGGGCAGCCTACGTACTCAACTCCCTGTTGAGATCAGACCTTACGTAGTTCAGGTGTTTGGATTTTGGGGTTTTGAAGAGTTTTGAGGGATTCGAGCTTTTGAGGAATTTGGAGTTCGAGAGTTATTGGGTTTTGAATGTTAGTCTGTGAGACACTCGGGTTGTAAGACGTTTGAAACCCTGAGATGTCGAAGTCTATGAGACGCTCGAGTCTGTGAGACGCTCGGGTCTGTGAGATGCTCAGGTCTGTGAGACATTCGAATCATTGGAATGACAAAGTCTGTGAGACGCTCGAGTCTATAAGACAATACGGTGTTATTTGGAGGTGAGATGGCAGAGTGAAAAATGGCATTTTGATTGACGTGGTCGCACCCTGTATGGGTTGCCTACGTACTCAATTCCTTATCGAGATCAGACCTTACGTAGTTCAGATTCTTTAGGATGGTTGAGTTTTTTGAGGTAATCGAGGGTTGGAAGCGAACGAGGTTGTTTGAGGGTGAGATGGATGATGACAAAAGGGCATTTTGATTTGGTGTGGGGTCGCACCCTGTATGGGTTGCCTACGTACTCAATTCCTATCGAGATCAGACCTTACGTAGTTCATAGTTTTGGAGATGTTTGAAGTTTCGGATTTGAGGGGATAGTCTGTGAGACGCTCGGGTCCATGAGACGTTTGAAACCTTGAGATGTCGAAGTCTGTGAGACGCTCGAATCTGTGAGACGCTCGGGTCTGTGAGATGTTCAGGTCTTGAAAGGGTTACAAGTTTTGAAGGTGTTCGGGTGTGAAAAGCTGAGGGTTCTTGAGGTTTTTGAGTTTGCTGAGTCTATGAGATATTCGAGTTCGTTGAGCTGCTGAGACAGTCAAGTCTGTTGAGCTGCTGAGATGGTTGAGTCTGTTGAGCTGCTGAGACGGTCGAGTCTATTAAGCTGTTGAGACATTCACGTCTACTGAGCTGTTGAGACGTTCGAGTCTGTTGAGCTGCTGAGACATTCGAGTCTGTTGAGCTGCTGAGACGTTCGAGTCTGTTGAGCTGTTGAGACGTTCAAGTCTGTTGAGCTGTTGAGACGTTTAGAGATTCGAGATGCTTGAGTTCTAAGGAGTTTGGAGTTTCAAGGAGTTTGAGATTTATGATGTTTAGAATTATTTGGGATTGAAATGAAGTTGAATTGAATTGGGAATGAAAGGAATTTTGAATTGAATTGGATTGAAATTGAGATTGAATCTAATTGAATTAAGAATTGAATTGATTTTGAATTGGGCTTGAACTGAAATGAATCGGGTTTGGAATCGAATTTGGTTTGAGTCGAATTTGGTTGGGGTTGGAAAACAAGGCTGGTCAAAGTTAGACCAAGTAAAAATGGGATTGAGTCACATTTGGGTCAAGGTCAACTTGGGCTGGTCAAAGTTTAGTCAAAGGTCACAGTTCAAGTCAAGGTTTGGTCAATGGTCAACATTCGGGTCAAGGTTTGGTCAAAGGTCAACATTCAGGTCAAGGTTTGGTCAAAGTTCAACATTCGGGTCAAGGTTTGGTCAAAGTTTGACATTCGGGTCAAGGTTTGATTCTTGTGGACTTGCTTGGTTTTGTGGACTTTGGTCAAAGTCAAAGGTTCGGTCAACTCGAGTTTGGTCAATTCGGGTCAAGGTCAAATCGGTTTGACTTTTGTGGCTTGGGCTGGTCTGGGCTTAATGGGCCGAATTGGATTTGGACCCGGAATGGGTTTGGGTCAAACTGGGCTTGATGAGCCAATTGTTTTGAAATGGGCTTTGATTTTATTTACAGGGTTGGGCCACACATGGATTGGACCCGATGGGCTTATTGGGCTGAATGGGTCAAGCTAGAAGTGGATCAGGCAAGAAGTGGGCCAGGTTGAGTGATTTGGGCCTGGTTTGTTATTTGGGCTTGTTGGAGAGAAAATTTGATTGGGAATATTGGTCTATATACATATATACATATTTTAGGTGTGTGTTTTAGGGTTTAGGGGTGTCACCACACGAGATTGGTCAATGACCCATCAGTCCAGGGGGACCCCTCTATCCTAATGGCTTGGACCTAAGGACATAGTAACTATGGTTTATGACAATAATAAGCAATAAAAAGGGGCATAAATCACAAAATAACAAAGCAAATATCTCACATGGCGTATAAACATTGGAGAAGCAAAATGAAGGGTAAACATTATGTACAAAAATTTGGTGATTGAACACTAGCAAAAATCCTACAAGATTTCAAATTAATCTCCAAGCTCAAATGAATATATATAAGGGGAAAAAATAAACGCTAGAACAACATAATCCAAAACTAGCTAGAGATAACATGCTAACCTTGTTCACGTGCAAAGAATGAATTACAAAAATGAATAAGTCCTAAGACTACAACCGAGAGTAAGAACAATAAACAAATTACAGATTAATACAAACATAGATAACAATCTTAAATAGAGAGCTGCTATGGGGGGTCGCATCGACGCCGCCTCACTTGAGCTGATAGGATCAGCAAGAATTACACCAACCGTTACATGTGTTTGAAGCGGAGACCCGGCAGTCCAAGCCACGATCCCGTTGCTTAGTCTTAGAGTAATTTCCCGTTCCACGAGCATTAGGTACATGTCAAAGAAACACAACCAAGAGAGGCACGATACATCAGTCAAGAGAACGGAGGGAGGTTGGGATGTGTGCAATGGGATCATACGGCCCCTCTCAATGGGAGGAAAGGGGGCAATCTAATCATCTCCCACACCCCAGCCGAGAACATAGAAAAGAGTTTCAAGCTGCCAACAAATGCTAAGGATTGTAAGATAAATCAAGCATTGGGGTTGCTACTCAAATTAATCTGTCATCTTAGATTATGACTCAAACCAAAGTGTAGTATCAAAGGGGTGGGGTTGTGAGTCCTGTGGGATCATACCTAGAAGGGATTATATCATTTCCCTCTAAGATGAAAAATTAATAAGGAGCATCCAACCAATGAGTGATTTATGTACAATTACAGTATAGGGCAACTATCACTCGATTCTATGTTCTTATCTAAGCGCAAAGGGACAACATCATGCTAGTTATCAAATCAATTTCCAAACCATATCTATGCGCAAAGGGGACATTAATTGTCAAAGATAATCGAATTGTGGTCATAGAAAAGATAAGAATCGAATTTTCCAAACCCATTGGAGGGGTGTCAAGCCCAAAGCGCATCAGCAAGATCAACTCGTATGATTCCAATGCAACCTCCAAGTCTAGCAAGTGCAGCATCGGTCAAATTCAGCCCACATCACGCAAACATATGTACCTCAGCCAAACATGAAACCAAAGGATGATAAGCACGGAAAAGGTCAAGATAACAGCATGAAATGCGCAAGGCACCAAGTAATGATGGTAAAAGTGAGACAACTTCCAAAACACAAATGAATGCGCATAGCAGAAGCATGACAATCTCCAGACCATCATCCATGCGTAAGGGGGGATAAACCAAATTGAGGACTCAAATCAAGATCAGGAGCCAATGCGCAAATGGCAATTCGTGAAGAAGATTCTTAAGCAGTTTATCAGGTAGTAACCAAGAATAACTGACCCACAAAGCTTCCAAACCCATAAGCAACCATGAAGTCTAAAGGTATGCTGCCAGCTCAGCTACACACAAAGCCTAGAGTCTTTCCGAGCAGTCCAAGACATCAATTCGTGTCCAATTCATCACATACGAACCTCAAACGAGTCACAAAGTAAGGGCAGTCAATACAAGAACGATAACGAGTGTGCGGGAGTCAAATGAATTCCAAACTGCATTCAATATGCAAGGGGCAACGAAATTGATCAGGATAAAATCAGAGTGGTTGACAGATAGCATTTCTGAACCAGAGGAGTGCATCCAGGCCGAAAACCATCAGTAGGATTTATCGCCAGAGTGCAAGACCATCACCAAGTCAAGTAAATCCAACCTGTACCTTATCAGTTTTTTATATGTACCTCGGCCAATATACAAAACCAGAAGCGAACACAATGCACATGGAGTGAGTGTCCAGTCAATTATATGTATGCCTCGGTCAAAGATGAATCCAAAAGGTAAGGAGGAGAAACCGAAATAGGCTAACGACACAAAAGGGGCAAATGAAATACTGAATCAATAATGATTTTACCGACAGACCCACTTTTATCAGTTAAGGAAATAAAGTCGAGCATCAGCACAACCTGTAAAACAAAGGTTGATGTATCAGGGACAACCGAAATCAAACGCATTCCTGATCCGGTTTCGATACACGACAGATTCAAAAGCTAGCATTCCAGATAAGGAGAAGAGAGCAGAATCAAACACAAACCGATACGAATGACGGGAGTCTCTTTAATCATTCCAACAGAGCAGAGGTCGAAACTCCAACTTTGGTTTAGCATGCGGATGACATTCGAACAGTGCAGGAAGTTAGAAGGTTTTAGTGGTGAGCTCGGCTGTCAAAATCGAACCCAACGTCCTGAAATGGAACAAAACCTGCAAAACAATGTCGAATCTAGCAGAGGAGACATCAGATGAGTATACAAGAAATGGAAAAATCATAATCAAGGAGGAGAAATCGAAAGATTGAGTGTCTCGAATAAGACAATCCGAAATCGGTTTTATCCTAGGCTCGATTCGAAGAAGCTTTCAAATCCACCGATTGCAAGAGCAGAGATGATGAAGTTGCGTTGGATTTAGAGTGAGGTGTGAGTGGGTCGGAATTTTTTGAAGGAAACCACAAACGCCTTCCACTAGGGGAAGATCGATCGGTCAGATCGGAGACCATGGCTGCAGATGGTGTAAGTTTTTTTTGTGAGGAAAGTCAGAGAGGGATAGCTTGGAGTCCAGGATGAACAATGGAAGGAGAAAACGGGATTTCTGGGTTTTGACTCATAGTTTGAGGGTGAGGTTGGAGGCGGTAGATGGTGAACAACGTCCGTTCCCAGGGAGAGTGGTGAGGCCGTGAGGGAAATGAAGAATCGTGAGGGACTCATCTCTGTCGGTTGTGGTGCCAAGCACTTGAAAATGGATGAGGAAGGAGAATGCGGTTGATTTCAACGAAGAGATGCGCTGAGCATCACTTGTTCCTTGTTTGCTAAATTGTCGAGGCTGAAGAGAATGAGAGGGAGGCGCAGAGCGTATGTGCTCCTCGTTCGCCAGTCGGGTTGCAAATGTTCCGTGAATGAAGAGGGTGAGAGGCACAGAGCAGGTGCCGTCTTGTTCGCCATGAATGAAGAGAATGACGGTAGAGCATGTATGTTTCTGGGTTTGTTCCTTTGAAGCTGGAGGAGGGAGCGAATTGGAAGGTGTCGAAAACATCAGGGAGGCGACTACAGTCGCAACGAAAGAATGAGCCCCCCCTCCTCTTAGGGTTTTGGGGATGCGTGCTTTTATTAAAAGAACTGTAGGGTTTGGGTGGGCTTCTTGAAACCATGGGCTGAAAAAAGAGTGGATCTAAGGAATTGAGCTAGGACAAAGTGTGGATTGGGTTTGTAAGATGAAAATGAGAGTACATAAATTGAAGTGAATTGAAATGATAATAAAACCACCAATGTTAATAGCAGGATAAAATAAAATATAAGAAAAAAGTGGATAAACGAATAAATAAAATAATAGAATATAAATAAGAATAAGAATGTGAAATAAGTGAATAAACAAAAGGGATGGCTTTGAAACAGGAATGTCGTTGGAAATTCATTTTCGCAAAATCGTGTTTTTATGAAATGCTTTGAAAAAGACTATAAAACGATGGTTTCGTTTCGGCACACACGCTAATAGTTTTGAAAAAGAAAGGCGACGACCCCTCTTATTGTATTCATTATTTTAGATTTTGCTTTATGGGGTGAGAATTTTTGGTGTCTACACCCCCCCCCCCCCCCGGAGTAGTCTCTAAGGCATACGTGTTACAAAGGGCAAAAGGGGTCAAAAAGCACCAAGGCGGGATTCCAAGGACATTATCGGGATTTTCTATTTTCATATGACTTGTTCATTATCTCCAAACACTTCCAAATATCATAGTCATTATGAAAGGTATTTCACGATTTTCTGATAATATTTATTCTGAAATTTAGCTTTTAATTCATATTATAAGCTAATTTCTTTAATTAACACATGAAATAACCTCAAAATAGAAATAATAAAAGGTTTCCAAAATTAAAATAAATTTGTCACATGGTTAGCATGACTACATACAGTCATAAACCTGAAATTATTTTATTTGGAACCTTAACCCAAAATTTAAAAGAGAAATTCAATCATTTTTGCAATTTTCTCTCTCCTATGGAAAATACCGAAATCAAAACAAAACGTCATGAAATTTTAACACAAGATAGAGTATGATTATTATAGACTAATTCCGTTGGAATTTCGTTATTTCGACTTTCCAATAATAAGTTATGAATTATGGGAGATTCCAGATTGTGAGATTTTTATCTAATCGGTTATTTATCAAAATAACCCGATTCCAACTCTAAAAATTCTTAAAAATCATCCTTTATCTTCAGTTAAAATTTCATAATTTTTATCGGCCTGAAAAATATTTTAAAAAATCAGATTCCCTTAGAGCACAAAATCAGGGTTTTAGATAAAAATCTTGTTCTATCAACATGGTCTTGCTCTTTCTATAAAAGGACCTTCCAAAAATGACCTATGGCAGAGGAGAACATTCCCATAGTCAGAGAACACAGCCGTCTACTTGCCTCCCACATTTTCAACACTCCCAACACCGAAACTCTACCAAAATCATCCCAAAATCACCAAAAACACATTCTTTCTTCTCCCATTGAACTTCCAAGCATCAAAACACCACAAATACAGAACCAAAACCTGCTTAACAACACAAGGAAGAAGAGGTCAGAAGCTCGGGTCAAAGTCGAACCGGATCGGTCACCAACGAAGCTTTCAGAGATTCCCGACGTGAAGGAACAACAAATTTTCAAAATCAAAACAGGGTAAAAACCAAATTCTCTAACCCTTCTGGTCTAAGTACACTTCTGGTTAAAATTGCTAACCGAATTGATTTTTCCTTGCTTCTGAATTAAGGTTTGTTTGTGTTTCTGCCTTCTAACTTGTTCGTTAAGTTTCGCATTAAATTCGATTTCAAATTGAAAACTTTCAATCACTAACGTCTTGTACATCTTTCACGCTACACACCCATAAAATTTGAGCTCAAAACACCGTCGGGAGCATCCCAAACGCCGCCGTCCGAGGGCGGTCCGCACCCACGGACGCTATATCGGGGGTCCCGGACGCCTTATCCGTAAGCCCGGACGTCCCCGGACGGTGGCGGTATTTTAAAATTTTCAAAATTTAGGTTTTCTAAAATAATGTCCGGGCCCACGGACATCCTGTCCGTGGCCCCGGATCTTGCAAAATTGTGCTTTCTGTTTAATTCGACTTTTATGTTCACATAGGTTAACTAGGGTCCGTGGGTTCGGACATTAGGTCCGTAGCCACGGACGGAAACAAAATTTGACCTAATTCTGCCTCCGAAACCCTAGTTTCGGAATCTTTAATTTTATTTTAATTTTCTGTCAAAAAATGCTAAAAACACAAAAAAACAAAGCTCGCGCACTTAGGTTAAAACGACTCGTAATAAGCCGTAAATAAACCAAGTAGAGGAAAAACGACCTAGGAAGGGTAATGAAAGTAATTTGAACCCTAATTAAGTCGAATATCAAGCCCCCGAACCCGAACTCTCCTTTCCTAATTTGATCTAGGTTAAAATTAGGTGGCGACTCATAATAGGTTCCAGTGAGCTAGCTTAGGTTTTGATAATTATTGTTATATGACATAGTTATTAATCTTAGGTTATAAGTGGACCTAAAACCCGATTAGATCCTAATCAACTTAATCCACATAGGATAGGGTTTAAAATCGAGGCTCACACCCTGTTTGCCAACATCAGGGAAACCACAAAATATCCACAAACCATAATCCGAAAAAGTCATTAAAACAAACTACCAACGTAAATCAAGAGTATTCAAAAGTTAGTTCTTCCTAGGGGTTAAAAGGGGTGGGGTAAAAGGTTAGTCATCTCCTCCATCCATTCCTGTGTCCTCATCCCGTGCTCCATCTTCCCCCGAAGTCCCAGCGCCATCCATTTGCTTAGCCGCTTCCAGAGTTTCAGCAAAGGTTTCCTGGAACTCCTCCGCTAGCTTCTGGACTCCCCCTGTGAAGATGTTCATCGTCTGTTTGTGGTTTTTATTGAGGACGTCGATGAGCATGTCAATCTTCTTGGATAGAGTGGCGAGGTTGTTCTCGATCGCTACTACCCTTTCAGATAAAGTGGCTGTGTCAGGGGGTGATGCGGGTTTTGGTGGGGCTAGATTTTGGAAGGAGGGTTAGTTTTGGAGACTGACTTAATCTGGAAAGATTGAGGGATCAAGGACAACATCACAGTGGGTAAGAATTTTCGGGAGCCAGAATATGTACCCCAGGCTGTGTCGGGGTGAGGAGATGGTTGAGGCTATGTGGTTGAGGATTAATTTTGGGAGGTTTATCTTTTGATGGTGAATCAGACAGTACATGATAGCAAGATCTAGCGGGCGGACAAACTGGTTTCCTTCCTTTCTAGGGACTAAGTTTTTGATCACCAAGGTATGAAGCATTTGGTGGGTATTTGACAGAGCTGGTCGGTCCAAAGAGTGACCAACTCTGCTGTTCGGTAGGAAGAAGTCATAGACCTCTTTTGCACTTATAAACCCTAGATCAGGAAAACCAGCCCTATCATAAAATTCTAGTCCGCTAGTTGGAATTGCTAGATGGGTTGCTATGGAGTTTGAATCGAGAAGGATAGCTTTGTCATGTACCTCTGTCATTATTTTCCCCTTGCGGATGACGCAATTCTGGTAGAACTGATAGGCCTCTGCTTCATGGTAGGTCTGAATGCCGTGGAAGAGATGGATCCAGTTTTGAAAGCGAAACATCTCCTCGAACATGTCGAACTCCATCGAGTGGAGCCAGTCCAGGTCGAGTAGCTTTCCTTGACCAGGTTTCGGGATTCAGCAGAGTCGTCGGCTGGTAGGGAGTAGACGGCTGAGTGTGTATCAATCAGACCTAGTCGTTGAGCAGGAGATGGTGGGACAGACTCGGAGCGAGGACGGAGTCGCTTTCTAGTGGAAGTCGTTGCCGTGTCGGAGTCCGCCTGGGTTGACGAGTTGGTGGTGCTGCGCGGCTTTTCTTCAGTTGGTGGTGCCGTGACTACAGGGGATGGTGCAGGAACAGGAGCTTCAGAACTGGGTTTTGAAGATGACTGAGGATTTTTGGCCCGAGATCTAAGGGTTCGTGTAGCTGGAGGGCGGGGGACATTGGATTTAGCACGGCGGGTTTTCTTTGGTGGGGGTGAACATTCAGGAGCAGCTGGCTGGGCTTCGAGGTCAAGTATCAGTGGGTTCTTTAGCAGGGGTTGGGTTGTGGGTTCTGTGTTTCTTCATCAGTGGGTGGAAGGGATCCAAACTGGAGTTTGGTTGGAGATTTGGTTATGGTGTCGGGGTGGGTATGATCGGGTGGTGGTGGTGTCGATTGTTTGGTTGGAGATGGGGTGTTTTCTGATCGGGTGGATGCCGTAGTGTGGACAATGGTAGTGGGTTCAGTTGCCACGGTGGGTAAAGTGGTGGTGATGGGTTGGGTGTCAATGGACATGGCGGGGGCACGGCGGTGGAGTCGGAGGTGGAAGTAGGGGTTTGTTTGGCTTGGAGGATGGTGAGTTTGTTGATTAGGGCTTGGAGAAGCTGAGGATCATTGGGTAGGTCGGCGTCGGAAAACATGGTGTTGTGTGTGGGTTAGGGTTTGAAGCCATGTCAATCGGAGTTGATTGTAGTGGGCAATAGGGTGGAGAAGGCGAAGAGAGGCAAGGAAAGCGGGATGGGTAGGATTGGACGTGGGGAGTGAAAGATATTGACGTCGGAATATAGGCAGACGTGGTGTGTCAGGGTAGGTGTGGGCTGATTGGTTGAGCTGGGTTGTTGCGGATTGTTGGGCGAAATTTCGCGGGAGGTTTTAGAAAACAAAGACTCTTGTTTTTACGCCGGTTTTGTTTCTTTGACAGACAGACTAGGTCATCAGACGTATTCATGCATTTCACTCAGATATTGACAAAACAAGAGAAGGAGATACAACCTTAGCTAAGTCATACGGGTCATACCTAGTTGTGAACGTAGTGCTTCAAAAGGACCTCGTTGCAATGGTTTGGTGAATACGTCTGCAAGTTGATCTGAAGTAGGAACATATTCTAGTTGTATCTGCCCTTTTTCAACGCAATCCCTTAAGAAGTGGTGAAGAATTTCAATGTGCTTTGTTCTGGAATGATGAACAGGGTTTTTAGATAAATCAATAGCACTATTATTGTCACAAAAAATTGTAGTACAAGTAGGAGGAATGAGATAATCCTGTAATTGTTGTTGTATCCAGAGTATCTGTGCACAGCAAGCAGCGGCGGAGACATATTCGGCCTCGGCGGATGACAGGGCTACCGTGTTTTGCTTCTTTGAACTCCAGGCGACAAGACAAAGTCCCAAGAATTGTGCAGTACCAGACGTGCTTTTTCTGTCTAATAAGGAGCTTGCAAAATCAGAATCACTATACCCCATTAGAGTGAAATCAGGAGTACTTGGGTACCAGAGGTACATGTCCTGGGTGCTTTTTAGATAGCGAAAGATTCGCTTTACACTTTGTAGGTGTGATTCTTTTGGGTTTGCCTGAAATCTTGCACAGAGACATACAGCGTAGAGAATGTCAGGCCTACTTGCTGTTAGATAAAGGAGTGAACCTATCATACCTCTGTATAATGTAGCATCAACGGCAATTCCTTTTTCATCCAGATGTAGTTTCTCTGTTGCTGACATTGGAGTGGGTGTGGCTTTTGAATCCTGCATCTTGTATTTGATTAATAGCTCGTGAATGTATTTCTGTTGATGAATTTGAGTCCCGTTTTCTTGTTGAATGATTTGAAGACCTAAAAAGAATTTTAATTCTCCAAGAGCACTCATTTCAAACTCTTTACTCATGAGATCAGAAAAGAATGAACATAGTTCAGGAATAGTGGATCCATAAATTATGTCATCCACGTATATTTGCACAATGAGTATGTCTTCACCTTTGGTGAGAGTGAAAAGAGTTTTGTCAACTTTACCTCGAATGAATCCATGGGACAATAAGTAAGATGAAAGACGCTCATACCATGCCCGAGGTGCCTGCTTCAGGCCATATAACGCTTTATCTAACTTGTAGACATACTCCGGGTGATGTGGATCTTCGAAACCCGTGGTTGAGCAACATAAACATCTCTGTCGATGTATCCATGTAGAAATGCAGTTTTTACATCCATTTGGTAGAGCTTTATACCTCGATGAGCTGCGTAGGCCACGAGTATTCGAATTGCCTCAATTCGAGCTACTGGAGCATAAGTTTCATCGTAATCAATTCCTTCAGCTTGAGCGTATCCCTGAACTACCAGTCTAGCTTTGTTGCGAGAGATATTCCCTTGATCATCTAACTTGTTGCGAAACACCCATTTGGTACCAATTGGTTTATGGTTGGTTGGACACGGAACAAGTCGCCAGACAGAGTGTCTTTGCAGAGAATGTAGTTCTTCTTGCATGGCGAGTATCCAGTCATGGTCCTGTAGAGCTTGGTGGACATTCTTAGGTTCGATTGTGGATAGAAAAGCATTGAAGGCACAGAGATTCTGATGGATCTCACTACGTGTTTGAACGCCTTTGGATGGATCACTCAGGATTTGAGTAATTGGGTGAGCGGAGGCTTGTTGAAATTTTCTTGCGGAGGTTGATGGAAGACTAGTGGAGGGATCTGGTGTTTGGTGATTGTTAGGTGTGGTTGTCGTTGTGTTTTGTGGGGGAGGTAGTGGTTCCTGTGTGGGAGTAGGTGAGGCATCCTTGAATGAGTCATCAGGGTCGTCATCGCTGTCGGAGGATGAATCTGTTGCAAGAGGTGTTTGTGGTGCAAGGATGGTAGCTACTGGTATTTCAATGAAGGTAGTATCTGAGGCATCTTCGTGTGGTTCATTTGGGTTGTGTTCACAGTTGCTAGAGTTAGAGAGCTCTTCAAAACGAATATGAGGACTTTCTTCAAGACAATGTACGTTTATTGAGTACTCTGTAAGCTCGACTTTGTGATGAGTAGCCAAGGAAGATTCCTTCATCACTCTTAGAAGCAAACTTGCCGAGATTGTCTTTTCCATTGTTGTGTATGAAACTCTTGCATCCAAAGCGCCGTAGATGTGTTACTGAAGGAGGACGGCCTTTGATAATTTCATATGGGGTTTTGCCGATGAATGGATGAATTGATGCTCGATTTAGGATGTATGCTGCAGTGTTGATAGCTTCTGCCCAGTATGAGGCTGAAAGGTTACTATCATGAGCATTGTTCTTGCCATTTCTACTAGGGTGCGATTCTTTCGTTCTACAACTCCATTTTGTTGTGGAGTACGAGCAGCTGACGTTTGATGCATGATTCCCTTTGTCCTGCAAAATTCTGAAAACTGGATACTGCAAAATTCTGTAGCGTTGTCAGATCGAATTGTCTTGACAGTGGTGGACAGTTTGTTAGTAATCAGTTTGAACAAAGTTTCGAATTCAGAAAATGTTTCCGACTTGTTCTTAAGAAAGAGTACCCATGTCCAGCGTGAATAGTCATCGACGATGACTAGAGCGTACTTCTTACCACTCTTGCTTTGAACACGCATTGGTCCACATAGATCCATGTGTAGCATGTCCAGCGGAGATGATGTAGACATTTCTGTTTTACCTAGAAAGCTTGTTCTATAATGTTTCCCTTGTATGCACGCAGGACAGAGGGTGTCGGTCTGGAAGAAGTTTGTCTGAGGAAGTCCCACTACAAGATTTCTGTTTTTGATTTTGTTTAGTAGTTTGTCGTGTGCATGACCTAGACGAAAGTGCCATAAGGAAATATTCTTGTCCTGTACACTAAGACAAAGAGTACCATCTAGGTTAGGGTTTTCAAGAGATAACTTGTAAAGATTGTTCACCCTTATACCAGTGGCTTTCAGAACACCTGTTTGCTCGTCAAAGATTTTGCAGTCAGAGGCCGAGAAAAGAACAACATTAGAGAGATCACATATTTGTGAGACACTTAGAAGGTTGTGTCCAAGTCCATCTACTAAATTAACATTTTCTATCTTAAAAAGAGAGGGATTACCGACGGTTCCAATACCAATGATTTCACCATGAGCATTGTCGCCGAAAGTGACTTTTCCCCCATGGTGTTGAGAGAGAGTCGTGAACTTGTCAGGGTCTCCTGTCATATGTCGTGAGCATCCACTATCTAGAAACCAAGAGTCCTTGTCCACGGTCTCTCCCTACAAGATAATCAGAAGTTAGACTTGGGAACCCAGGCGAACTTGGGTTCCCTCTTTGAAAAAGAGCTATGACGATGTCGTGCTTTAGACAGAGTATGTAAACGTTGCATATTGAAAGATAAATCTTTGCCAAGCTTATGACACGATGAGTGAATGTGTCCGTCGTAGCCACAGTAACCACAAATTAGTAAAGAAGGTAGATGAACATACTTTTTTTGCCAACGAAATTTGTTTTCAAATTTTTCTTTTTGGAATTTCCTTCTTTGAAGATCATTGGGTTTTGAGGCCATTTTCGACAGATTAACTTTGCCTTTGTTTTTCAGCCAGTGAGGAGGATTAGATGATGAGACCGATTCCATCCGTGCCTTTTTAAGGGCGATATTCAGGGAATCGACCTCTTTCTCAAGTCGAACTTGTCTTTCTTTTGACTCACGGAGTTTGTTTTCAAAGAATTTTGGCTTTTGCATGGCAGCAACCTCACGAACAAAGGTGATTGGTTTGAAGAACTTTTGTGGAATTTTGAAACGATTTTTCTGTAGGGAAAACTTGGGTTTTTAAGGAGTTGATGAACTGTGAGCATCTCTTAACTGTCTTTCAAGTTTTCGGCCTTTTCTTCAGATTTTTGCAATTTAAGACGATCGTTGTTGACATGACCCTTTAGCACATGAATTTCTTCGTAAAGAGAGGCTATTCTTTCTTGTTCTTCAGTTAATTCAAATTCAGGATGATTTGGGCCTATGTAGTAACTAGATAAATCTAAAGAGAGAATAGCACATGAGTCTATGAAATATTCAGTTACCTCTGAAGAGGGACTCTTGCATACCTGGCTTTTGTGAGCCATAAGGCAGATTAGGCTTGACGTTCCCATCTCAGGTTCTTCTGAGTCAGAGTCTCCCCATGCTGAATTTGCTATCAGTGATGATTGCTCACGATCATCTTTTTTCTTGAGAGGACAGTTGTTGGCGTAGTGCCCCGACTTCAGGCATTTGAAGCATACTCGGTCTCCAGTTCCAGTAGTGCCTTGCTGATTACGGTTGTAGGATTGATATTGTCGGTTTTGATTTTGACTGAACCTGTTTGGACTATTCCTTTCTGATCGATCTCGCATGAATCTCTTAAAGTTCTTGACCAGCATGGCCATATCTTCGAAGGTGTTCGCTGATCCTTCCTCTATTATGTCGTCAATCAGAGTGTCCCGAAGCTGTTGGATTAAATCCTGATTTGGAGAGGTAGTCTCATAGTGGAATGACTCATTCTGGTGAGCTGATGTCTGGCTGGGTGTAGTCTTTACCTGCAAAGCTTGATTCACATTGGAAAAAGAAACAGTATGGTTTGAGTGAGAAGTATTACCTCTATTTTTGATATTCATCTTGTATTTGTTGATGGACTGAAGATAGGATCCCAAGTCAGTCAAAGTCCATTTTTCTATACTTTTGGACGCCTTCGTAGAGATCACACTTTCGGTCCATTCCTCGCCCAGACTATCCAGAAATTTGTTATTGATATTTTCATTTGACTCTCCAATCTGCAGCTCTTCCATAGTAGCAGTGAGTTCAGTGAATCGTGCAAGCATGTCGCTGAGGGATTCTCCAGGCTTTCCCACGAAGTTTTCGTAGTCCATCTTTAGTTCTTGTATTTTTGACTTTCGAAGCTCAGTATTCCCTTCGTGAACAGCTCGAAGATGATCCCAGATGTCTTTGGCTACCTTGATGTGATACACTCTTCTTCTTTCGGGTGGAGAGAGACTAGTGTAGATGACTCTTACGGCTTGGGCATTTAGTTCAACACATCTGCGCTCCTCAGCGGTATAGGAACTGGGATCTTTCCCTTCAGGTACTGGGAAATTTTCTTTCGTCACTACCATCCAGAGTTGTTGATTCAGTGATTGGAGGTGTGACTCCATCTCGTTTTTCCACATGTTGTAGTTTGTGGAAGTTAGCTTTGGGTTCTCCACTTGCATTCTGTTGTTGTTGTTGGTGTTTGAGATTTCCGCCATTTTGAGAGATTTGTCAGCCAACGCAGGCTCTGATACCACTTGAAGGGATCGGGGTGCTGACCGAGTAGGTCTGAGGTGTTAGTCTCAAACCAACTCTGCTTGAAGAATAAATGTATGCAGAAACTAATAACGCGGAAGCTTTTGTTTTAAATTGACAAGATAGGACTTTGCTTGTATTGAAACTCAATGTGAATTACAACCTAGCTTCCTATCTTGGGATTCGACAGAGGTACTCTGTCTCATCCAACACTCGCTCTACTCTCGGCTTAGATCAATACGTAACAAGGAGTAAAGGGGAGTGTTCTATGTGTGCTCTCTAGGTAATAAATACCTAAGCTAATTGACACTATCTCACTAAGATCTCTCAAGAATATTTTCTCTCTCAAAAGCGGTGTTTCTCTCTCTGAATAATCTCGAATACGCACATAAACTAATTACAACCATATGCTTATATACTTGTTTAACTATATCCTAAATCTTCGGTAAAGTCTTCATGTAAACGGCTCCTTGAGTTGGTTCCGCAAGTATCGGAGTTATGGAGCTCCTTGTGCGTCACGTTCTCACGTTTGCGCGCGCTCCTAACTATCCGAGATTTCCGCAGCCACTCAGTAGTGTCGCGCTTCTTGGCATATAAGAACACGCGGACAGATGCTTCTACAGAGGTACTCGAGCTGGTAAGTTTGTGACAACATCGAGTCTTTCTGCATCGCTACTTTGACTGAGGAGGCAATCATCTGCAAAACTTAGGTCTTCAACAACTTATCACCATTGGAAACAAATCAAAATCCAGCAAAAATTTGGCCTTTTGAGAATGTAAAAGTGGACATGCAAATGGGTATATATTGACAAAAACAGTAAAGATAACAGAACCCTAGAGTATAAACGGTCGGAAAGAGAAGGAGGCAAAAAACCATGAGAGAAGGGACCGATTATTAACCTAAATCAAAGAAACAACCTGAAACTTAAGAGACTAGAATAACCAAATGGAGAAGAAGAAGATAAATGGAATTAAGGTCACCCAACCCTCGACAAGTGATAAAAAAGACACTCAGGACATGAAGGTAACATGGATAAAGAAGAAACGAAAATAGCAGAGCAAGAAAATGTTCTGGTCATCAGCATGTATGGCAGATGAAGATGGTGGCAAGGCCTTCAAAGAGAGAACGACTTGGATCAGGTTGAATTAGAACCTAGGGAACTGAGTGTCGGACCACTTATTTCAGTTGTAATGTAACTGATCTATTTTACTAAATGATAGTCGTAAGTGGTAGTGTGTCCACAATTATTTTTGTCATTTTCCTTCATAGAAAAAAATAGCTAAGAATACTTAGAGTAGTCACATTTTTGTTTTCATTAAAGATAGGACTTGGTCAGATAGTCATAGCTTCTCTAAACAAAGAACTCGTAATTTCACAAGTCAACATTTTTACATGGCTTAGGGCTCGTTCTTAAACGAGATTATGTGAGGAGATTGTGAAGAAAAGCTAGGTAAACTAGTGTTGTGGAAGATTGTGACCAGTTGTGGAAGACAATAATCTATGGTAGATGATTCTATGTAAAATGAAGTGATAACAGAGTCTTAATACATTATTTTTTGCACCATGTAGCTGAAAATTCAAGGCGCTGAAAAGTGACGGAAGGGGGGCACTGGCCCCCCATATTTTAAAAATATCTTATAAAGTTTTAGAATATACAAATAGCATAATGTTTTAAATAGTGTAGTGACAAAAGTTAAAATTTTGTACCCAGCAACCAAAAATCAAATCCCACTAACTATAATTTTCTGACTTTTTAAATTCATTTACATTCCACCGATTCGGAAGTTTAAGCCTTTAGGGTATTAAAAAAATAAAGGAAAATTTCACCAAATACCTATGAATTTTTGCTTAATTCACGATACACCACTGTATTTGTAAAGTTAAATAGGATAATAAAGAGTTTTTACATATTTCACCAGATTACACTTTGTCCCATATTCGGTTAACTGCTCTGTTAATATCCCCTAGAAAAAATACTAAACTACCCCTTTATTAGTTATGCAAAAGTGATATCTTATGGTATTTATCAATATGTCAAATTTTAATAGGGGTAGTTTAGTCATTTTTCAGGAATATTAACGAAGCAGTTAACTGAATATGAAACATAATGTTATATGGTGAAATAAGTAAACTCAATGTTATCCTGTATAATTTTAAAAACACAGTGGTATATGGTGAATTAAGAAAGAACTCAATGGTGTTTGGTGAAATTTCCCAAAAATAAAAAAGAAATTTATAGATGATACAACACTGAGAGTATGGAAGATAGTATAGTAGACAAGATAGATGTAATTGACATCCTCATTATCATTCCATTGTACATAAATCCTTATATAGTATATGTTATCGAACCACTTATTTCAGTTGCAATCTAACTAATTTATTTTACTAAATGATAGTCGTAAGTGGTAGTGTGTCCACTATTATTTTTGTCATTGTCCTTCATAGAAAAAAAATAGCTAAGAATACTTAGAGTAGTCACATTTTCGTTTTCTTTAAAGAATAGGACTTGGTCAGTTAGTCATAGCTTCTCTAAACAAAGAAATTGTAATTTCACAAGTCAACATTTTTACATGGGTTAGGGCTCGTTCTTAACCGAGATTATGTGAGGAGATTGTGAAGAAAAGCTGGGTAAACTAGAGTTGTGGAAAATTGTGACCAGTTGTGGAAGACAATAATCTATGGTAGATTATTTTATGTAAAATGAAGTGATAATAGAGTCTTAATACATTTTTTTTGCACCATGTAGCTGAAAATTCAAGGCGCTGAAAAGTGACGGAAGGGGGGCACTGGCCCCCCATATTTTAAAAATATCTTATAAAGTTTTAGAATATACAAATAGCATAATATTTTAAATAGTGTAGTGACAAAAGCTAAAATTTTGTACCCAACAACCAAAAATCAAATCCCACTAACTATAATTTTCTGACTTTTTAAATTCATTTACATTCCACCGATTCGGAAGTTTAAGCCTTTAGGGTATTAAAAAAATAAAAGAAAATTTCACCAAATACCTATGAATTTTTGCTTAATTCACGATATACCACTGTATTTGTAAAGTTAAATAGGATAATAAAGAGTTTTTACATATTTCACCAGATTACACTTTGTCCCATATTCGGTTAACTGCTCTGTTAATATCCCCTAGAAAAAAGACTAAACTACCCCTTTATTAGTTATGCAAAAGTGATATCTTATGGTATTTATCAATATGTCAAATTTTAATAGGGGTAGTTTAGTCATTTTTTTGGAATATTAACGGAGTAGTTAACTGAATATGAAACATAATGTTATACTGTGAAATAAGTAAAACTCAATGTTATCCCGTCTAATTTTAAAAACGCAGTGGTATATGGTGAATTAAAAAAGAACTCAATGGTGTTTGGTGAAATTTCCTAAAAATAAAAAAAAATTTACAGCTGATACAACACTGAGAGTATAGAAGAGAGTATAGTAGACAAGATAGATGTAATTGGCATCCTCATTATCATTCCATTGTACATATATCCTTATATAGTATATGTTATAGAACCACTTATTTCAGTTGCAATGTAACTGATTTATTTTACTATATGATAGTCGTAAGTGGTAGTGTGTCCACTATTATTTTTGTCATTTTCCTTCATAGAAAAAAATAGCTAAGAATACTTAGAGTAGTCACATTTTCCTTTTCTTTAAAGAATAGGACTTGGTCAGTTACTCATAGCTTCTCTAAACAAAGAAATCGTAATTTCACAAGTCAACATTTTTACATGGCTTAGGGTTCGTTCTTAAACGAGATTATGTGAGGAGATTGTGAAGAAAATATAGGTAAACTAGCGTTGTGGAATACAATAATCTATGGTAGATTATTCTATGTAAAATGAAGTGATAACAAAGTCTTAATACATTTTTTTGCACCATGTAGCTGAAAATTCAAGGCGCTGACGGAAGGGGGCACTGGCCCCCTATATTTTAAAATTTTCTTATAAAGTTTTTGGAATATACAAATAGCATAATGTTTTAAATAGTGTAATGACAAAAGTTAAAATTTTGTACCCAACAAACAAAAATCTAATCCCACTAACTATAAGTTTCCGACTTTTTAAATTCATTTACATTCCACCGATTCGGAAGTTTAAGCCTTTAGGGTATTAAAAAAATAAAGAAAATTTTCGCCAAATACTTCTGAATTTTTGCTTAATTCATGATATACCACTATGTTTGTAAAGTTAAATAGGATAATAAAGAATTTTTACATATTTCACCAGATTACACTTTGTCCCATATTCGGTTAACTGCTCTGTTAATATCCCCTAGAAAAAAAAACCAAACTACCCCTTTATTAGTTAAACAAATGTGATATCTTATGGTATTTATCAATATGTCAAATTTTAATAGGGGTAGTTTAGTCGTTTTTTATAAATATTAACGGAGCAGTTAACTGAATATGAAACATAATGTTATGTGGTGAAATAAGTAAAACTCAATGTCATCTTGTCTAATTTCAAAAAAATAGTGGTATATGGTGAATTAAGAAAGAACTCAATGGTGTTTAGTGAAATTTCCCAAAAATAAAAAAGAAATTTGCAGCTGATACAACACTGTGAGGATAGAAGAGAGTATAGTAGACAAGATAGATGTAATTGGCATCCTCATTATCATTCCATTGTACATATATCCTTATATAGTATATGTTACCGAACCATTGAGAGGGTAAGAAAACAAAAGATCAAAGATCTACTAATGAAGACTTGGGGGATTACAGATGTTACACATACGAAAGGTCTAAGGTAGACCAAAGGATGATTGGATGTACATCCACTAATAGTTTTATTTATAACACTCCCCCTTGGATGTACATCCTACTGTCTCATTAAAAACCTTCCCATGAAAAATCCATTGAACAAAAACCATGGTCAAGGAAAAAACAGTACAATTTAAAATGTTTCTCTCCCTCTCAATTTAACAGAATGTCTCTTCAATGCCGCATATCGATGTCACGGATGTGCTTCTTAAAGACTCTTGAAGGAAGTGATTAGGTTAATAAATCAGCTAAATTCTTGTCGGACTGAATCTTGTGAACATCAAGAATACCTTTGGTCTGATGCTAATGAGTTGAGTAGAACTTTGGTGATATATGCTTGGTTTGATCACCTTTTGATGTATCATTCCCTTATTTGTGCAATGCATGCGGCATTATCCTCGTATATCACCGTCGACTTTTGTGAAGTCACAAAACTTAATATATGATGGATAATTGATCAGAGCCACACACATTCTCTTCCCGATTCATATAGAGCAACCAATTTGGCATGATTTGATGAAGTTTCCACTATAGTCTACTTCGTTGAACACCATGAAATGGAAGTTCCACCATACATATAACACTCCTCTTCGTACAGAAATCTTATGATAGAATCCCATATTAAAACTTTGCTCAGAAAACCCTATGGTGCAAAAAACCAATACAAGAGATAAAACATAACCACATAAAGATTCTCCCTCGGAATTTGACATATATGAATGTATGCCAACATTCATTCCATAAATATGTCATCAATCATCATCAACTTAATATTGATGAAGAAGGAGAACTATGGTGATATATGTTTACTGAGAATCATCACTTTACCAGATGGTAAGTCTTATATCACCATTAATCATCCACAAGTATAACATAAATAGTGAATTCTTGACCTGAGCCTCACACATTTTTTTTATCATATAAAGGATGATAAATTTGTGTGATACAATTCGCTTCTAAGGTCTATTTGATATCTCATAAGAGGAGTATCCTTTTAATAGTCATGTATTATCAACATGACTTTCAAAATTCTTACACACAAGGAAAACTCGAGTCTGAGTGCTGAAGCCCATATGATTAATAAGAGTACTTTAGTGGTGGTTTTGATGAAGACTCGGGGTTACCATCAGAAATGAGTTGTTTTGCATCTGATTACAAGGGTTTAGGTACTCCCTTTGTAGATAGCTGGTTCCGGATGTTGGTCTAAAGAAATGTTCCCAACTTCGTGGTTTTGTTTGCCTCTATATGAAGTATTTGCCATCATTGATGGCATCTTTTGTTCATTATGTGTGGTGTTCACATCAGCTGGCCTTGAATGATCCCATGATGTTTCTTTTGTCTTTGCTTTGGTGTTTTTTATGCAAGGTTAGGAATGGTCTTGGAAGAAGTTATGGCTCGGATCCTCCACTTGGTCATGGAACTCTCTTACTTGTAGAGAAGGTCAACCCGCGATCTCAGTCTTATCAAGGACGTTTGGAAGAATGGTGGAATCCTTTGTCTGATTATATATTTTAGCTCATACTTTAGAAGATTGGTGGATCTTCTTTGTGTTGTCCGTAGCCCATATTGTTACTCAACACCAAAGACTTATCCGGTGGTTTTCATACTTAGATGGCGTTAAAACTTGGGTTATATATAGGGATAGTTGGAGGCGAATCAATAGTTCAAAGTTCAAACAGGATGCATTATGCAATCCTAGTTAATTGGAGACCGATGTTAGGTAGGTTTGTTATTGGCGAACAAATTTCTCTTGTCTGTAAGTTGCATGATGAATCAGAGCGGTTGTTTAAAAAAATTGATATTAAATAATACAAAATTATACTATAAATTTTTTTTCAAATTTTATTTTTATATATATTGAATATATAATGTTAAATTTATGTTAAATGTACCATTTTATTCAATTTACTCCAAATTTATTAATAAATGACTAATATTTCTAAATGAATGATAATTTTTAGAGAAAATTTTTCATAATTCGTAATATACCCGATTTTGAAACTTGTTCTTCATATGCTATGAAAAAGTTTTATAATTCACAATATATCCCTTTTTCATGAAATGATCTTAAATAATGTCTATTTTACCCCTGACATTGAAGACCATATTCCAAGTTCACACTATGCCACTTTTTTATTCTGGGGCATTTTATGATATTTGAAAAAAATTAAAATACTACAAAATATAAATAATTGCAGAGATATTTAAAAAGGTAATAAAATTATAAAAAATAACTAAAAAGATATAAAATTATAATAAAATTAATAATTCTTAAATATTAAATATGCACAAAATAATTAACTTTTTATTCTGTTTATTTTTACCTTCTTCAACTAATTATCATTTTTCATCTTCATTCAAATATTGACAACTATGGTTAGTAAATAATTAAATATTATTAATAAGAATATATTTCAACTTATAAATAAAGTTAATCCAATATAAGGCAAGATAGGTGGATATAATTTTAGGTGTTCCTCTTTCAATTTATGAAATTTTACAAAAACATTATATACAGCTATAATAGCTATCTCATCCTATATTGGATAAATTTTGTTTATAAATTGAAATATATATTCTTATATTAGATTAATTTTGTTAATATTTAAGAATCATTAATTGTATTTTAATTTTTTTGTTTTTTAATTATTTTTTACCCTTTTAAATATCTTTAAAATTATTTATAATTTTGTCATATTTAATTAAAAAAACATCATAAAATTCCCATGAATATTTTTTTAAAAGTGCATATTGTGAACTTGAAACATGATATACAATGCGAGGGGTAAGATAGTCATTATTCAAAGTTATTTCATAAAATAGGGGTATATTATGAATTATGAAACTTTTTTATGGCATATGATGAACGAGTCAGAATCGAGATATATCGTGAATCATGAAACATTTTGTGGCATATTATGAATTTTCACTAATTTTTAATATATGATGTACAAGTTTGTTTTAATATATAGTCAGCATACATGTACTACCTTCGTCTCACCTTGAGCTTCCTGTTTGCTTTTTGGCATGTTTTTCTAGTTCAATATTAAGAAATAAGATAAAATAATTTTACTAAACAAATTTATACACCATATAGTTTTTCACATAAGGATTCCATTGCAAAACTTAGATTTGTAAAATTATGTTATCTTCCATGTTAAATACTAAAGTCAAACAGGGACAGAGAGAATGTAGGGGTGAGCAGACGAGGGGGGTTACTTCGGTAAGTTATCCAGAATAACCGTTTTTTCGGGTTCGATCACCATATTTTTTAACCGTTCTACAAAAGTTCGGTTATTTTGGTTAAAACGGTTATCCGTAATAAAGTATAATTCTGTTATCGGATATTGAAATTCAAACTTCAATTATCCTTAATAACCAAGCTTTTATAAAAATATTTTTATAAATTTTATTTTCTTCTTAATCCAATAATTTTATCTAATATTTCATGACTCACTCGATTAGGTTTAGGTTTCAGTCATGATGCATTCTTCTTTAGTCTACCGTTGCACCTCTATGATGCAGTTATGCTCTATTCACTATCTTCAATCTTCATCTTTTATCTTCTAGTGTCTACGAATTTGCGCCTATCTTCATTAAATGATTATATTCCTGTGTTTGTGCGCCTCTGTGTAAATAGCTGGAACTACTGATTCTATTATTGTGTTAGTGGACCTCTATGTAAATCATTGGAACGACTCGGCTGCATCTCGCAAAGCAGATTGTTCAATCATTTAACTGGTATATATTTTAATTTATCTTTTACTGCTCTAGCGATTATAACAATTCATTATATAAGTTACTAGTTTCTATTGTCGCACCTTATGAAGCAATCGATTATAGAACTAGGTACCAATTGAAGAAGGAGCATACATACGTGCTCTACACTCTCTTTTCGTGTTGAGCTACACCTCTGACTCTGGTATGCTAAATCACTAGGCGATATATTGGAGATCAAGTGTGAGTCCCACATTGAAAAATTATGTAGCTAGCAAGTAGCTTATATAGCCTAGAGCTACTCCACCTATTGCTCATCCCCACATCTACTATACGAATGCAACCAATAGTTTTTTAAAAAGGCACCAACTTGTTATATATTTGTAGGATTACATGCAAGTAGACACTTGTACAGAAGATACATCCAACTACTAACATGTGCCTAAGAGTAAGATAACTTGCATGAAAGTCTTCATCCCCAAGGTGAGCAACCACCATGGCCAGCCTTAGTGCCACCGCCACCATCGTCGCCATCTGTGGCTTTATGAACTTTGTAAATCCATACTCTGCTATCAATAGCAGTCGGCTAGCACAACCGAATGACATCCATTGGCTCGACTGAGCAAGGATAAGTCCATTGAGCACATGTAGCAACACAATTGATGGAAATCCTAGAACCTAACCCATGCATTCGCAAAAACAAGCTGGACAAAACGAAAAAAACTTCTCTCGCTAGAGAGGAACTAAGAACTAATTAGAACAACGAAACAAAGTAACTACTAGTGTAACGACCCCAAAACCACCCTGGTTGGGAGACCGTTACACGCCGCACGCTTATTACCTAAGACACGCAAGGCTACACTATCGAAACCCCAAAACAGAACTAATGCTCATATATTACCGAATAAACGATTACAACATGTCTTTACAATACACAGGCGGAAGCCAAACCGAAATACAAAGCACAATCTAATTACAACTGGGCACCATGGCCAAACAAGCTGAATACAAAACTCAAATGCCAAGACAAAAAGTAGAAACTGAATCTCCAAGCACAAACTAAAACCTGCAAATCAGACGGAGATAGGGGTGAGCAAAACTATAGCTCAGTAGGTGATAAACTTCGTCAGCTGAGCATGCTCAAAACAGATACTGAACATACATATATATACATAAATGAAAGCGCTTAGCCAGAGCGAAATCAGAGACAAAGCAGAAGTATTTCAAATAGACAGAAGTCTAAAGCAGAAGGAGCTAAGCGGTGGTCAAAACATACACTAAATAGCAGAAGATAACTGAAGCTGGAAGCTTGACGAAATAAGAAGCTTAACAAACCCAACAGCTTAAACACAATTCGAAGCTTAGCAAAATCCAGAACATAGCAGAAGACGGTAAGCACACAGCAGACCGTCACAAATCAAATACAGATGGAGAGCAGACAAGTAGAGCACTTTACAAATTAGAAATCCTCAACAGACAGGAAGCACACAGCAGCCTATCTGAGTTTGAAAACAAACAGAACTGGCGGAAGCAGTACAAACAAACAGAGGTGTTCAAAGGACAGAAAGCATACAGCAGTCTGTCAAATACAAAAGCAGAGAGAACAGACAGAAGCCGAACAGAACACGAACAGAAGTGGGACACTAGCATTCAAAACATACAGACAGAACGGGTAAACAACCCGTGAACAGAACAAGGAAACCTCACTCGTAAACAGAACAGGTGGGAACCTGTGAACAGAACGGGGATACCACCCGTGAAACAGAAGGATGTCCTACATAGCGCGCTACGAGATAGCTAAACCAGCCATCCACGGTTCAGATACAGAGAAGACTAGGTCCCAAAACAGAAGCTCTCAGAACAGATCAAAGCTTTATACAGAACAGGACAGAAGTCCTTGCCAGATCAAAGCAGAAAGCTGAAGCTTAACGAAATCGGAGTAGAAGCTTACTAACAGAAAGCCTTAGCAAAACAGAAGTCGTAACCCGACTAGTAAATATGAAAGCAAAACCAAAGTCAGAGGTTGAATCACATTTTCAGAGCATATCAGAGGTCAAAGGCTTATCGGAGATCTTCAAATCCTAAAACACTTAAACACATGCTAAAACATATAAACACAGATAGTACTCGGAAATAGGAATCCAATGCCGCAAACGGCACTCTAAACGGAGCTCAAACGAAGAAGTTATGGTCAAAACAGTGAGACGTCCGAACTTGTGTTTGAACGTCGAAGTCCGGACGCAAGTTGAACTAAAACAGGTCGAAGAAAATCACAGTGTCCGAACTTCAATGTCTGGACTGAAGTTCAGACGGTTTCCGGTAAAAAACCCGTGGTGAAGTCCGATCTTTAAAGCTCGGATTATTTCAGAAAACAGAGGGTGTCCGAACTTCAATGTTCGGACTGAAGTTCGGACACAGTGGAAAACTCGGAAAACCCAGGCGCAACAGAGCGTGTCCGAACTTCCAAGTTCGGACGCGCCGAAAAGTTCAGTTTACAGAAGCGATTTTCACACAAACAGAAGCACAGAACAATGCCAAATCAACATATGTTTGCATAAAACAACCTTGGGGGTTTAAGCCTTTGAAACAGCAGTAAATCAGACAGAATTAAACACAAACACGAAGTCAATCAAACGATTTAATTTGCAGAAACGAAACTCCCCAAGGCTGAACACACACACCCGAATCCATTTACCACCTACCTCACATCCGAAGCAATGCTATCTCTGCGGACTCTACGAACTGCCTTCTTGAATCTTCATTCGAACAACCATCCCTCGAATTGAACCGCTCCTAAAATACAAAATCAAAATCAGAAAAGGGAAAGGAAAACTCAACGGAGAAGAGAACCGGAATTTACAAACCAAACCTGATTGACGACTGACGGACGAACAGAATTCTACTGGCGGATCTCTAGCAATCAATTTACAGGAAGGAGATTGAAAGAAGGGAGAAGAGCAAAGGGAGGTTATGGAGAGCGAGGAAGAACCGTCGTGCGAGAGAACGTCAGGATAGTGGAAGGAGGAATTGATCGTGAATAGAAATTTGAGAAAGGAGAGTTAGGAAATAATAAAATAAGAAATAAGTCCTTAACTCTTTAATTATTAACAGAACGCAAAAGGACATCTTTAGCCCTCCTTCCACAAGCTAACATAATGACATTAGGAGAATATCATAGACAATCTAATATAAAATTACAAAATAGCACAAACTCCCTTTGTGAATCAGAAAGGAAATAAAAAAAATCTGGGGCATAACAACTAGTCCATAGATGGAAGAGGACTAAGCAAAAGAGAAGAAGAAAAGAGTAGGAAGAAGAAAGAAATGTTAGAAGAAAATGATGGGAAGAAGAGGAGAGAGGTGAACGTTTTTTGTCTCGATAACTATATTGTGATTCCTAATTTAAGGAGGAAAAATGACAGAAAAGATTAACTCGTTTTCCATACGACCATTAAAGCATTAGGCCACCGTGATTAGCTTACTTCAAAACTGTTTTCGTTGACAAAACCATATGAACAGTCTTTTCGGAAAGGGAAAGTTACATCCTCATTCATGACGTTTGGTGAAATTACACATCCCATCCATGAGATTTCAAAATTACTTTATCCATCCATGTGGTTTCTGTTATTTTACATATGACAACTTTTTAAATATTTGATCAACTTAAACGAGGCTTAAATGTTATCCAAAATTGATAAAACTATAAATGGATGATACTAAGGTGTTATATTTTTGTCCACTACAAAATCCAAAGTTTTTTAAGGTCATATATGACCTATGGGACCGAATACAAACATGTTCACATGTCACATATTTCATTGGTCCCACGGATCCCATATGAGCTTAAAAAACTTTGGATTTCACGCTAGACCAAAATAAAATACCTTAGCATCATCCATTTATAGTTTCATCAATTTTGGACAACATTTAACCATCTTTTAAGTTGATCAAATATTAGAAAAGTCGTTGGATAACATAAATCATATGGGTGGACAAAGTAATTTTTGAAACCTCATAGGTAAGGTGTGTAATTTGTGGATTTATTTTTCCCTTTTAGAAACAGTATAATACATTCTTTTGTTAGTTAACAATTTATGGTAGATGTAATTTTTCGAAAAAAAAAACTGTTTATGGTTGATATAGTTGTTTGATATTGATTGTTTTGTTAACTGTTGAATGATTGTCAGACTAATTGTTTAAATAAAGTGGGGGAGACTGAAAAAAATACGGTGTCATTAGTTTGTAAAGCTGATAGTCTGTTACTCAATTAGAAAAGATATAGAGAAAATATGTAAAATAAAAAGTAAAAAAATACCATAACAATTAATATATATAATACTATATTATAAAGAAGTAAACTAATAAGAAAAAAAATAAAAATTAATATAATAATTAGATAAACGTAGAAGTAGACTCAGATACAGCGACCTTGCAGCCTCCTTTTTCATAACTACGTCTCTTTCTCTCTCTTGTCGCTTTCCCAATCGTTTGATTAAACAAGACTCGTTACTTGTGATCTCGGAAAGGTTCGAGGGAAGAGAACGGGTAAACGCGGCCTCCACCAACTAGCCACCCAATTCCGTCCTACTCATCGCTCTTCTCCTCCTCTCCTCCGTTGCAGCAAACTTTGTGCCTCTTACACAGTTTATCTATTTTATCTCCCCCGCTCGTACTTCTTCTCCTCTCTACTACCCTTCGACCTAAATAAGCTTCTTTAGTTCCCCCCAATTACCAGTCAAAACTGGTCTAACCCCATGGACAAGGAATCTTCTCAAGAGACCCCGCTTCGCGGAGACCCACCCCCGCCGAGCTCCACCTCGAATGTAGTGCACCCAATCAACATACACAACCAATTACCCCCACCACCGATGCCCGGAAGGCCGCCAACAATGCCAGACAGGCCTCAGCAGGCCTCGCCGTTGTTGCCTTCCAGATCCGGGGAAGTGAAGTATTTCCAGAAGTGGGTCTCATGGTTGATCCCTCTCATCACCATTGCCAACATAGTCATGTTCGTTATTACGATGTATGTTAACAATTGTCCGAAGAACTCCATTTCCTGTGTCTTGCCCTCTCTTGGTCGGTTCTCTTTCCAGCCTTTCAAGGAAAACCCTCTTCTTGGTCCATCATCTCGCACGTAAGTCTCCTATTCCTCTCTTGTACTTATCCGGGTTGAATATTGGACTCTGATGTTTTTTTGTCGGAACTCATCAATTGCAACAATCCCCCGACTTAACCGACTGTCTGTTACTCTTTCGTTTTTTTGTCCGCGTTTTGACTTTGACATTCATCAATTGCAACAATTCCCCGAATTTATCGCTATAAGGTTGGCTGCTCTGGCTTCATGTTTCATATCTATATGTGGAACATGTCAAGACACATGACTTCTTACTGGAATTCTGTTTCTCCCGTATGATTAAGCGTCATCGCCCCTTCCCGTTTCTATAAAAGAAAAAGAGTGTTCGTCCCTCCTCACACGAACCTCATCTTATGCTTTCAGTAGGCAAAATGGTGGTTTCTCAGCGTTAGCTTATGCTTTCAGTAGAGATTAGGTAAAGAGTAGTTACTTGTTGACGCGATTGCAGCAACACCTCTTTGTGTGCGTCAACCTCTTTCTGCGCAGCATCATTTGTCTCTTGTTTTTCACATAAGGTGTTTAGGTTAACCACTCTGACCAATCAGGATGATGTCAGCTAAGGAAATATTTGGGATCATGCTAAAACGATCCACCCTGATTTTCAAATTCTTCTATCCCACTGGTCAAACAAGACTTAGATTAGGCGCCTGGTGAAGCTAGTTGCTGATTCGAAGAATTCTTTACGGTCCGCAGATTCTGACTTGGATGGACCGGGGTTTAGGAATATGCATTTGCGTCTGATCATTCTTCCAATTGTCAAATTCATGTGATATTGCTTCTAATTTCATCAGGCTTGAGAAGATGGGGGCTCTAGTTGTGGAAAAAGTTGTTCATAAAGACCAAGGATGGCGCCTCCTAAGTTGCATGTGGTTACATGGTGGAGTCTTCCATATACTTGCCAACATGTTGAGCCTTCTAATCATTGGAATGCGGATGGAACGGGAATTTGGGTTTTGTATGTGACTGAATTTGATCATATAGCTACCTTAAACAGCTAGACTTGACATTATAATTTGTAGTTGATCTATGTTGATAATAGCTATAATTCTATTGCTGTCTTTTAACAGTGAAAATTGGGCTGCTGTATCTCATCTCTGGTCTTGGTGGGAGTGTATTTTCAGCCCTTTTCGTCCGATCAAACATTTCTGTTGGAGCCTCTGGTGCTCTTTTCGGCTTACTGGGTGCTATGCTCTCAGAGCTGATCATTAATTGGTCAATGTACGCCAACAAGGTGATGATTTCATTCTTCATATCGCCTCATAACATTAAATCTTCACTTATGATCATTTCAAATTCTTTCTCTGATTTTTCAAAGCCCTAAATTTCATTTATCTTCTGTTGACATGATAATGCAGACCTCAACCTTTACTCTGCTGATTCTAATGATTGCGATCAACCTGGGTGTCGGGATGCTTCCACAAGTGGACAACTTTGCTCATATTGGGGGATTTATTTCAGGGTTTTTCCTTGGTTTTGTCTTTCTCATTAGACCTCAATTTGGCTGGATTAGGCAGAAATATATGGCCTATAGCATTGGTTCTACAAAACGCAAATACAAGATATACCAGGGCATGCTTTGGATTATTTCTCTAATTATTCTGGTTATTGGGTAAGCAGACACATCTCTCTTTTCATTGATGGCTGATGCCATTATCCTCCCCCAAAAGGCTAACTTATATATTTGGTAATTATCACAGTTTCACTGTTGGCTTGATCATGCTATTCAGAGGAGTAGATGCAAATGATCATTGTTCGTGGTGCCATTATTTAAACTGCATCCCTACTTCAAGATGGAGCTGCAATGATAAGCCTGGCTACTGCTCGGTACGTGTTTATTCTTTCTTTTAAACAGAAAATGGGGGAGAACCATCAATTTACACGTTTACTGCACTTTGTTGGAACATATAATTCTAAGGATGTTATGAAGTGGTTAAAAATATGGACAATGGGATGTACTCGTAGAGATTCTAAACTGATTCACACGATAGAGCTGAACGGGCCTAAGATTGTCAACTGTTAAAGGAGAATGAAGAATATAAGGAGAATATTTGCCATATTTTACTTGGCCTACTTTTGTTTTGTGATGAGCTGCTGGCTTCCTCCTGACCTCGTTTTTTCCTTTCTTCTTTCCATAGTCTGAACTACAGGGCAACCAGATAAATATGACTTGCTCTACCAACGGCAAATCGAAGATCTATTACATGTCGAATGTCTCGGATTCTCAGCTCCAGAGTTTGTGTACTCAGTTGTGTAATTAGCATGGTTCATGCATATAATTGAGAGGGGGGACTATGTACAGGCTCTTTTTTCTGAAAACGTTCAAATGCGACTCTATGCATGACTCAGATGACTTCTACCTTCATTTATATAGTTATAGATTCTTTTGGCTCTCGTGGTTGCTGAGATTTTGCGTCAGAGTTGGTGTAGTTATGATTCTGTTGGTCTCGTCTGATTGGTGAGATGAGATGCTTTTTAGAGGACTTTTTGTGAATTTTTTTTTTTTGAGAAAGACTTTTCGTGAATTGTGGCCACGTTCATACCTATATATGTTTTTAATTTATAGATGAATATTCATACTATACATATTGAGGATGGTGTTTTTTCTTGTACTGATTTCGGCAAGTACCTTCGGTTGAAGCTAGGTTTTTCAGATTAACTTTTTTGTTGCTCTGCTACAATGTAATATTTTTTTAAAGAACAAAACAAAAAGTAACCGTTTCTTCCGGGAGCTCCTACTAAGTTGCGAGTTAAAGTCTTAGCTACATCATACTGTGTAGTAAATATTTTACAGTTATATATCTTGTTTGGGATAAAACTTTAACACAACAATACGTTAGGTTCCAAGATACATTCACAATTTTGAAGTAAAACCAGATACCATTAATATCTCAATAACATAGATGGATAGAGATAGCATGGAGATAAATTGGTAGGAAGAAGGAAACTCAAGAATCAAATTAGAATCTTGTAGCCTTTATGCCACCTCCCACAGCATAGGACATGGAGCATTTGGGCATAAGTTGCTATGTCAGATGTTTTGAACGGTACGATTTTGATTGACAGAAAATCGACCGTATCTTAGACGGATGGCGACAAAATCTGACTAAAATGATGTTTTCTTTAATTGGTCGTGGACTTGGAAACCGCCTAGTTGCCAAAGATACAATTCTTATAAACATTAATTTTTTTATCCTAAACTTCAAGACACATGCTTGAGGACTAAACAGGGTGCCAACAGTTATCGTCCAGTATCAACAAAGTAATATTTCCTGAAACAACTCCCCTAGAGATCATACTATTGTCCGATCACTACCTTTTAATTTGTCTGTGTGACGGACATGAGTGAATTTTCATCTCCTTCTATCTTCTTACATGAAATTTGACCTTTAACTCATAAGGACTCTCGATTAGTCTTTCATCAACCGAAAACATATATATATATATATCAATTATTATGTAAACAGGATAAGCTAAGTAAGATCAAAATAAACAATTTCAAATGGAGCTCACATAAGAATTGTAATAAAACATTGTAAACTCGTCACTGAATAAATATGAAAAGATATTATCACATCTTATAGTGACTTTGCCTTTTTTTAAGTACTACTGGGAAATAGGGGTTGATATGTCTAGGAAAGTTTGCTTGAGTTATGATGTAGCCCCTTTTCAATATCTTTGTGGCTGAAGAGAATGATCTCTTGTTTTGTGGCAAATTCCAGTGTTTTTTTTTAAGTTAGGAGCATTATATTAAGATATGAGATCACAATCCTAGGAGTCTCGAGACACAAACGGCTGAAACTGGCCAAAAACGCATCATGGGACATAAACAAAGTGACAGGTAAATATGAAACTATTATCACCGACAGCGGTCGTGGTATCTTCACCGAGAGTTGAGATATCACGCCATGCCCTATTGGGGCAGACAACTAAGGTTAAAACTACCTCTTAGGGTAGTTGCCTATCCAGTTGACCAGTAAAATATCCTTTAAGGAGGATTTTAAATAACAGAGTCTTCCTCGACATAGTAAGGGGAAGATTCGGGTGCCTTTCCGGAGATAAGAGGAGGATGCAAGACCAAGCCTTGCTTTTACCAACCCCATTATACCAAGCCGAAGGTCCGTACATGTTTGATTTGTTGAATATGTTTATCTTGTTGGGGGGGGCATGGTCGATTCTCATGATTATGTTTTCCATGCACGTGTATGTATAGTCCTCTTTCGACACCTGCCGCTTAGAGCTGACTAAGATCATCGATTGAAGTGCTGAGGCTTGCATCGGGAATGAATGCACCAATAAAGGAGTGTGCTTGTTGATCCACCCATGTCCACCGTAGCGCTCAGTAGAAGATCTGAGGTGTTAAAGCACCATCGCACTAAAGGAGATGAGAAGCTTCGTATGGCCATACTTCATGACAATATTTCAGGAGATTTCAGGGATAAGTGGCGAGACCAAGTCTTGGATAGCCACCACCATAGCTTGTAGTAATGGTTACCAAGATAGTTATCTTAATAGTTAGAGTAGGAGACCAGGATGTGGTCATTGATATGAGCCAATCCTTCCTTATTGCTTCGAGCATAAAGGTACAGGTCATGCCTATCCTGTCGGTTGGTTTGACACAATAGCATGTTCCTCATGCATTCACTAAAGAAAGGATGATCCTTCTTGGCATAAGAAGATGGAGATGGCTGGCAGTTAGAAGAGGTGAGTCTAAGGTCGTGAGGTATGGAGCGGGGAGGTCCAATGCGAGAATCGGAGGGAAGAGCAAGGAACAAGTCACCGTAGTTTTTCTCAGCATCCTTCCATGGATGCTGCTCTCCCCACCCAAACTTCATGAAGCTGAAAGCAACTGTTGGTTGATGCTGGGTGTTGCATTTGAAGTAGAGCTGCAGAAGAGCAGAGCGATTCACCACGTGGGTAACTTCAGATCTTGGTCGAGTCACTTTCTAAAGAGGGCTTTCCTTGATCTTGATCGCAGCGTCTTCTCCATGGAATGAAGGTGCAAGTTGCATTCCCTTCCAACGATGACTCCTGAAGTTAATGATCTCCGGAAAGGTAGACAACATCTCTAGATCCCACTAGTGGTCGTTTTCCTCCTCTTTGTGTCGATATCTGCCTATGTCTTGGAAGCTACCTGAGCAACACCGACTGATGTGTTGGTTATATCTGCTACTTTGTGATTGTTCGTCATGGTACTGGATACCGCAGACACCATATTATCTATCTGATATCCGATCATACATCGTACTCCTTAGCGGAGCATGATATTGCTAAATCCAACTGCTCTATCTATTAATAAGTAGTGCTACAGATAAATTACAAAAAAGAAAAGCATGGACTCTAACATAATATTTAACATATACGAAGGCAGGCTAAAATCACAAGGGTTTAGATTATTTAAAATACATCTTGTGGAAAATAGATTGGAAAGATAAAAGAAAATTCTACTATTTTCCTGTTGGTAGCAATTTTGCTGCCACATCGCCACTGCTCTTTCGTCTAGTAGCAATTTTGTCACTGCTTTTTCTTATGGTAGCAATTTTGTCACTGCTCTTTCTTATGGTAGCAATTTTACTACCGATTATGTGTGGTAGCTTTACTTAGTTTGCTACCAATAAATTTAGTAGCATAAATTCTTTTTAGATACCAACTTTAGTGGTTGCATTTAAAAATGTTGCCACCAATATAGTGTGGTAGTATTATATTCACATGTGTGGTTCTCTAATAAAGCCATTGTTGCGGCCTGACCATTTTTGGGCCGCACATCAAGGATCCGCGACATATGGATATATTCATCTCTGATCACCTTTTAATTCAGACTAATGTGTACCTTAACCATTGGGCCATGATAGTTATTCGCGACATATATACATACTACATGTAAATATATTTAATGTTTGACACTCTAAATATAAATGAAATTTTTTGTCGAGATATGATCGAACATTGGATATGTAAATACTAATAAAATAGATGTAGGTCTGACTAAGCCACATTGATATTTTAATTTACATAATATTACAATATTAATTTTGTATGGTAAGTTGGGTTAAAATTGTATAAAATTAAAAGCTAAACATATATATCTATTACAAAAACTTTAACATTATATAATATATATATATATTGTATTTATTTTGCAAATTTTAACCAACACGTCAACTAATTTAAATTGTTATTATTTATTGTATTTTTATTTTATTAATTTATGTGATTTTGTAAATTAAAAGAATTATATAGTAAAATTTATAAAATTGTACAAAATTTTAAATTTATATACATATATATCATTTACTAATTTAAATTATGTTGACAACTAATTTATATTAATTTTGTAAATTTTAACCAACATATGTATTAGTTTAAATTATTATTACATGTACTCTATTTTATAATTTGTTAATACGAGTGATACTTTGAAAATTAAAAATATTATAAGTATCAAAAATAAATTGTGTTACATATATCTTATATGATAAATAAATTCTTGTAGTGGTATGTAGTTTTAATTAATTTTCACGAATTAGAAATTTTTTGTTTACTTAAAGTTCTTTTTAAAATTTCGATAGCTAAAAGGTAAGAAGTAAAATATACTAAAAGTACTATATTGAAAAAAAACTATAAAAAAATAAAGTATTTATATAAGAAGATAATATATCCACTATGGCAGCTAAGGGTGGCAATGGGTCAGGTTCGGGTCGGGTGAAGCTTCACTCGCACCCGTCATCCGTTTTCACCCACTCCACCCGAACCCGACCCGTCACCCATTAAGGTTCACTCGAACCTGAACCCGCGGGTGAAACGGGTGAGTCGGGTGATACACGGGTGAGATTTTTGTTATATGATTTTGTAATTTTTAGAAAATATTAGAGGTTCATTGTAAATTTATATAAAAAATTTGTGAGTTTGACTATAATTTTTAATAAAAATCGAGGGGTATTATCATAAGTTTTGAAAAATATATGGGTAAAACTGTAAACGGATAATGGGTCGGGTGAGAATCGGATGATGGGTCGGGTGATGGGTGAAATAATCTCACCCAGCACCCGACCCGACTCATCACCCGACCCGACCCATCATCCATTTCACCCGTCACCCATTTTTCACCCGTTTATTTTTTAGTTTTCATCCATTTATATGGGTCGGGTGGACGGGTGGATCGGGTACCTAATGGGAATTGCCACCCCAGCAGCAATATAGGTTAGTATTCTGAATTATGTAGTAATCACACGTTTAAGTTACAAGACAATAATAATTTTATTAACGCTTATGAATATTAGCTATCATTTCTTATATTCTAGCACAATATCAGCTGATATTTCATCAGCATTATTAGTCGGTAGCAATTTTGAAACTTAAGATAGTAGCAATTTAGCTACTTGTTGAAAATAGTTGCAATCATAGCCAAAATAGTAGTACAATAACAATTGTAATCGAGTGTTAGTGGCAATTTCATAATTTCACTTATCTACATGGTCGTAGCAAATGATAAGATAGTAGCTAGTTAGCTATTGATTAAAAAATTTTTGCTACCGTTGCTCAAATAGTAGCATAATAGCTACCATGAGTGAATTAGCATCAAGAAAATAGTAGCAGTTCATTAATTTAGCTACCAATATTGGTAGCAAAATTATTTTTACTAAAACTACCGGAATGAAAAATTAAATAGCTACTATTGATGGTAGCAATCTTGTAAGGCGGTAGACATTTAACTACCGTCTAAAAGTTTAGCTACCATTTGGTAGCACAAAAGCAACCACTTTGTTAATAACATTAAAAATCAGTAGCAATTTTCTAATTTAGATACCAATATATGTATAGTAGCAATTCATCAGTAGCTAAAACATATTTTTCTTGTAGTGATATTGCATTGGTGAGTGGTCAATGGAACTTCGTACGAATAGAGGTAGTTGCTGATTGCCCCGTCCCAACGTTAATACCTATGTGGCGAAGATAACACGAACCCGAGGTTTCCATTATGAGGTTGTGTACAGCGAGAGACGCGCCCACTGGCTACAATTGTTTAGACCAAATGGACCATCTATTGGAATTAATATACCAGATTGAACACCAAATTATTGTAATTATAAGTAAATATAAATATAATTGTATATTGTAGTGAAATATTACCCGTCGTAACTGTAGATACATATTGAATAGTACATTGCCATCAATATTCCTAGATTCTCTTTCACGTTTGGCTTTATCAAAGCATGAAATTTCTTGTCTGGATGCAAATTTAAAATTATAAATGAACTGAACGCCAACAATATTCCTACACGAACGTACATGTTTGTTTTTCTTAAAGTCATGAATTTTTTTGTCAAGATGCAAATTTACAAATATAAATGAACTAAACGCCATCGATATTCCTAGATTCTATTTATGTTTGGCTTACATGAATTTCTCGTTTAGATGCAATTCAAAAAAAAAATTGAATGCCGTCAATATTCCTAGATGAACGTACACGTTTGTTTTTCTTAAAGTCATGAAATTTCTTGTCTAGATCCAAATTTAAAAATAAAAATGAACTTAACGCCATCAATATTCTAAGATGAACATACACGTTTGTTTTTCTTAAAGTCATGAAATTTATTGTCTAGATGCAAATTTAAAAGTATAAATGAACTAGACGCCATCAATATTCCTAGATTCTCTTTCACGTTTGCTTTCTCAAAGTATCAAGTTTCTTGTCTAGATGCAAATTTAAAAGAGAAATTTCATGAAATACCCCGAACTTAAATATAGCGACTAAAAATTACCCTAGTAAGTATTTAAGGGCCTAATGGCGCCTAAGTAATATTGGTGAGGAAAAATAAATCCAAAAGAAATAAAGAAACGCTTAAAAAGCGAAAAACGCTAAATAAGCGTTAAATAACCATAGGAGGTATGAGACCTCGGTTGCGTATATATGGATTCTAAGGCCTAATAAGTCATAAATAATATGTGAATAACTCCCGAAGAAAACGGATCCAAATAATGTATTAAAACGCTAATAGAGCTTTAGCGCATGTTTTTTTAGAAAACCCGAAAAAAAATTATAAATCATTAAATAACAAAAATTAAGCATTAATAGAAGCTTAATAACCAATAAAATTAAAGGAACGAGAAAATTCCGGAAAACGGACCCGGTTAGTGAATAGTACCAAAACCGGGTAAGTTAACGAGCGTTTTCTGTAAAAAAAACGAAAAACGCTCCAACTAGTAATACTGTAAGGGCGCGGTTTTTTAACAGTTAAATAACTCCCTACACACTCACACACTAGCTAATTAAATAAGAGGTCAAAAGCAAAAAGGGAAAAGTTAAAAGTACATTACCTTTTCTCTCACCTCTCCTTTCCTCATTTCCCTCGTCTCTCTCCTTCCCTCCTTCCTTCCCCATCGATTTCTCTTTATTTCTCTCTATGGGGGCTGGCGATTTTGAAGCTCCACCAACAACAATGGCAGCCCTCTTTCTCTCCATGTTCTACCTTCATTTGAGCTCCAATCACAAAATAATCATATTTATAATCCCCTCATCATTCTCTACACTTCCCTCTTTTTAGAATTTCAAAATGAGGAAGTTCACCTCCATGGGTTTTCCCCATTCAAAGAGAAAATAGCATCAATGGGTAGCTTAGAGTCTCCTCTCTCCATTAAGGTAAAAATCTTCATGAAAAACTCATGTTTCTCCACCTTCTTTTGGTAGCAGATTTTTTCCCTTTGTAATGCCCTGTTTTTCTCTCTCTTGTGAGCTTCAATTCAACCTTGCAATGGTGGTGGAATCACCTTGTTGAACCAAGGGCTAAAACCCCTCCTAAAACACTCCAAAGGTAAACCCTAGAAATCTTGCTTTAAACATTTCAATGAATTAGCATTAAACTATGGGTTAGTATGTTAATTATATCCTTTTGTGTTCATTAGGTGATGGGAATAGAGTTTGGCAACTCCATTCCCTATGTGACCGATTTGTGCAAGAAAGAGAGAAGGAGAAGAATTGGAAAAGAAAAGAGGAAATAAAAGCTTAAGATAAGAGCTCTTTATTGAATGCTAAATTTAATGCATTAGAGTAATGGGAATGGGTAAACTACTTAAAGAACCCAAAATCTTGTATTAGTATTGAAGTTTATGAAGTTTGAGTATTTATGAGCTAGTATTTGAATTGTAGGCCTTGGAGCCAAAAAGATTGTGTATGTGTATTAGTATGGTTATTTGAGGGAGTTGATAAGTGCGAAATATATAGACTTTTCAGGGTTTAATTACCTTGTAATTTGCAGTATTTTAAGTAATATTTCTCACTTATCTTACGATTTTCCTAGATTTATGTTTTGATACGAATTGATATATTTTATGTGTTAAATGTAGGAAAAGTGTTGGAATCATGTAGTTTACTTCACAGCTTTCCAACGCAACAAACGGCAAGTAAAACGGACTTATAACGAAAATCTGGAGCCGATTCAAGATTGGAGTACACTCGTATATATACATATATATGTACATCCGCATACCAGGCGGACAACAGGGCGCAGGACAAGCAGAGGCGTCCGCCTCTATAGGCGCGGACAAGACACAGGCATAACCGCCTGTTATGTAGCGGACAAGAGGCATGACCGCCTGTTTAGGCGCGGACAAGAGAAGGCGCGACCGCCTGAGAAGAGGCGGACAACACTGAATTCGAGCGCCGAACAGAGTTTTCTTCTTCGTTCGTTCTGCGCCGCAAACTGCTACTTCATTGATTACAGACGGCGCCCATCTTAATTTGTGCACGCGTGAGCCGGCTCTACAATCAATTGCTCTGCCCGATGAAATCTCTGACTGCAATATTTACGGATCCGCTTACCAACTCCACCGCCATCTTGATTCACCCTGTCACTTCTCCGTTGTCTGCTTCTGAGTTCTCAGCCTATATAAAATCACGCTCTGGTTGCTAAAAATTGACTCACCCATTAACCCATTCACGCATCAATCCACGAATCCATCAATCGATCCACTCATTTCGTTCACTTCATCAAAAATCATCATCCATCCACTCCATTAATTCCCACGCGAACACATACATCCCCTTTCCATTTTATTTTCCTTTTACGCACCAGCTTTACAACAATAAAGTTAGCAGTCGGGGGCAACGCAGACGAAGTTGAAGCGAGATCCGGAGTGAACTCTAAACTGGAGTTACCTCTTACCCTTACTTTAATTTATGTAATGCATTCCTTTTCTGTTATCGTTGTTTCTGTAACGATGAGCGAGTAACTATTTTAGCTTCCCGGTTGGGAAGCGAACCTATTTCCTAAATTCTGCTATGTTATTCTTCAAATAAATTCTGTTAACTGCAATAGTTCAATTTGTCCTTCAAGTGTTTTAATTATTTGGCCGTAGTTAAAACAACCCTTGTAGTTATTTTATTAAAATGCGAGAGCTGAGATAAATAACTAGACGAAGGAAGTTGAACCTAATTAACAGCTAGAAGCGTGATCCCGCCTATAGGTTAATTAGACTCCAATAGAAACTGCTCTTTATGCAATTAATTGTGTCCGGTCTAGAGCATTAGTCTGCCGCTAGGTCTAACAATTGGTTAGGATTCATTATACTTAGTCGTTAATGAATTAATTAAAGTTTCTGAGTTATTGCAGTAAAATTAAAGGAAGAATTTAGTAACAGATATAAAAGGAATAGGTAAGCAAACAACCCGGGGTGCGCTTTTCTATTTATCACATTCACCACTCTTTAAATCCCTCTGTGTTTATTTATCTTTTAAATTGTTCTATTTTTCCTTGTAGTTTAGTTTCTTTTTAATCAACCATCCAAAACCGAAAAAGTAATATTTCCTGTTTTCTTTAGTTTAACTTAATTTCCCAGTTAATTAAATATTGTCAATTAATTGTACGAGGTCCCTGAGATCGACAACCCCATTTAATCACTATACCGCAAAACGATAGGTACACTGCCTATGTGGTAGAAGTAGTCACATATTTCTCCATCAGGAGTATTGAATTTATATTGTATTGATTGCTGGTAGGACCCTTGTATGGGTGTGGCTAGATTAGGAATGAATTTGGCGTGAATGGATATGTGTGGCTAAGTAAGAAAAGTAGATGAACTATGGCAAAAGTTTGGTAGGAATTGTGCATTTAGGGATGACTTGGTGAATGGGAGAACCAAGGGGTGTATTGGGGATAGTAGAGATGTTTAATGACCATCGAATGGTGGTAGTGGTATGTGAATAGAAGAGTATAAAATCTGTAGCAAGAGGTATTGGATTGCATTGGAGGAACTAGGAAGAATTAGAGTACAAGACTTAGTAAAATGAATGTTGGACTTGGGTATAGATATTGTATTTGCTTGGAAATGTATTTGGGATGCTAGGTGGCATTGGAAGAGGAAGTGTTGGATGGTGGAAGTTGGTTTAAAAATCTGTAGCATAAGTGAAACAAAAACTGTTGCATGTGTTGAAAAAGAAGTGAGGAAATTGTGTAAGTTGATTGATGAATTTAGTAATGGATTTGGTGAATGAATTAAGGTATTTTAGGAAGCCTAAATGGTACTAAAACATGTGGGATTACATGTAGGAAGATTGGGGAAGAAATGGGTAAGGAAAGAAGTGAAAAACAAAATCTGTAGGCAAGTTCTGGACTGGACCGACCCAGAGGTTGGGTCGGTCGGTGGGTCGGTCGGAGCATAGACGATGGAACATAAAAACTTTCAGGAATGGACCGACCCAGAGGTGTATGGGTCGGTCGGAACAGTCCTGGGTCGGTCGGGACAATTTCAGAGGACGGAAAACTTACTGGAATGGACCGACCCAAGGGGTTAGGTCGGTGGGTGGGTCGGTCGACCCAAACTTATAAAAAAAAACAGTAATCATATGTAGGTATATATATAGATATGTACATATATATGGGACTCTAGTAATACACCATTAACGTAACCCTAATGGTAAGAAAGTAAGTATATGAGTAGGAAAACAAGTATGAGAAGTAATTAAGAAAGTTGAGAGTATAAGAACATTAAGTTAAACCGAAGTAACGGGATAACGGGGTAAGTACGGGAGTAGTAGCTATGAATGTATTATAATGCGTAGTATTAATGGAACCATTTGGCATGTAGCCGGAGGTTCGAGAATAATACTCGAGGAACGAGAGTGAACCAAAGGAACAAGGGAACACCCGGTAAAGTAATTTCCGGAAAAAGGTATGATTTCTTCATGCTCTGTATCCTAACCTGGTTACCCCGATTTGTGTGCTTATGTGATCACTCAAATAAGATAAATGCACGAATCGGACTTTTATTGCACTTAATTGTGTTTGGACTATATTGTTCTTGCTGTATTCTCTTGAACATTTAGTTGGTATAATTCATGAAATATATGGATGAGAATGAAGTGTATGTATATGTGGATGTGTACTTGTGTAGTGTATTAACCCTTGGTATGGGTGTAATGACTTCTACTAATTCCTAACTACCTAACTCCTAACTTGAGTATTGAGTAAAATGGAATGAGTAGAAGTCCGATATAGTTTCGGCCACGCGTGAGGATAAGGAAACACAAGAGGTTGGATCCGAATCCTGGCTGTAATCTTTTCCATGGACCAATCCCCTTGAATGGGTAGCATCCTGGATTAGTGGGCCACCTTAAAGCCCGGTGGTGGGATGTAGTAGTCCCTGCCCGGAGGTCATACCGACTTGACTTGAGTAAAGTAAGTAAGAAGTAAAACATTGTATGTGTATTGGTCTCGACTAGTGAAGGTCTTGACCTTGAGTAAAAGAGTATTGTACACCCGATTAACCCGGGTGTGTAAAGAAGCTAACAGGCCTTATGTATGAATTGGAGAAGTGTATCTCCGTATTGCGTATTGAGTATGTAATGTGTATGAATTGTGTATGTGTTTTCCGGAAGAAGGTAAGTAAGTATTGGTTGACTTGTATTGTCTTTCTTGTATGTAAAGTACGGTGTGTATGTATGTAGACCTTGTGAAGTATTGTATTAGTATGAATGAAAGCATGTATGTATATGTATGTATTTGTAAATGAACTGCATGTATACGACCAAGTGGTCGGCGTACCCTCGCTAGTACGCGAGGTATGCGGAAGTCATATGCAGCGAAAGCTGAGCCCCTAGGGGCAACGTTTTTAGTGTGCAGGTACCCGTAACGGACATGGTCGCAGTAAGAGACCGGTGACAATGTAGATTGTAGAGAACGGTATTGGACTTGTAGCCTGAAGTAGTAACGTACCAAGGGGTACTCCCTATGTAATGAAAGTATGTAGATTGTGAGGAATGGGTAGAAATAGACTCTTAATGAGTGTGTATAAGCTTGGAAGAAGTATTGTATTTAGATAAGGATCTTAGTAAACTCGGTGCATTATCTTGTATTGAATTATGGAGTATTGTATTGAATGGAGTATTGTAGTACTCAGTAAGTAATGGGAGTATGTATTGTATTTGTGTAGTACTCGGATATTCTGGTCCATCAGACCGATGCTGTATGTAGTAGTAGTAGACTTGTTAGTCACGTGGGTGGCTAACGACATTGTATCACCCACCGTTGAGTATGTAAGTATCCGCTGCGTGAGTCTGGATTGCATTAGGAGATTGGACGGTAATGACAGTATTAGCGGTAGGGGTGTTACATTTCATGAAATGCCACTATATTTTTGGCAAATTCATGAAATACAAAGTCACAAAATGCCACTAAATTTTAGTAAAAGTTAATGAAATGCCACAATGTCATTGACCAGAAGTAAAAAAGACAAAACTACCCCTACTAGCTAACAAAATTCTTTTCAAATTCACAATATGCCCCAAAGTGTTGAAAAAATCACTAAAATTCACAAAAAATCAAAATACTATAAAATATAGATAAGTATAAAAATAAAATATTACAAAAAAATTAAAATAAAATAAAAAATATGTTAAAATGTCATAAAATATTGAAAAACTAAATATTTTTTAGATTTTTTAAACTATTCAGTACCATAAAATATAATATAGTGTTACCAATTTATACCAATTAAGTACCACAATTTATATTAGTTAAATACCACAATTTTTACCATACATGTTTTAGATTTTTTTCTAGCAATTTAAATTATTTGTTCAAAATAAATTATTATATATTTTAAACTAATACTTAGAATATTTTTTTATAAAATTATATTCTATTTTACATATAACTTTATGACATAATATTTTAGTTAGCTTCAAAATATTATGTCATAAAGTCATCTACAAAACACAATATAAATTTTTTTAAAAAAATTTGTGAATAGTATTATTTTAAAAATAATATAACTTATTTTGAATAAATAATTTATAATTTTATAAAAAATATTATTTATTTTTATGTATTAAAAATAAATTATTTATATTTTAACTAATATGTTCATAAATTTATTTTTCATAATTTGTATTATATTTTGCAGATAGCTTGATGACACAATATTTTGTAGATAACAAAAAATATTATGTCATAAAGTTATCTATAAAATAGAATATGAATTTTTTTAAAAAAAATCTAAATGTTATATTTAAAATATAAAATAATTTATTTTAAATAAATAATTTAAATTGCTAGGAAAAAATAATCTAAAAGAATATAAGGTAAAAATTGGGTATTTAATTGATATAAATTATGATACTTTATTTGTATAAATTGGTAGAAAATTGGTATATATTGTGTGTTTAAAACTATATTTTTATGGTACTAAATAATTATAAAATGTAAGAAAAATTTACCTTTTTCAATATTTTAATATATATTTTATTTTTCAATTTATTATTTATTTTTTAATATTTTTTCATAGTTCTTTATATTTTTGTAGTATTTTGAAATTTTTTGAAGTTTTTAACACTTAAGGGACATATTGTGAACTTTAAGAGTACTTTGTTAATTAGTAGGGGTATTTTTGTCTTTTTTCCTTCTGGTCAATGGCATAGAGGTATTTCATGGACTTTTACAAAAATATAGTGACGTTTTGTGACTTTCTTTTCTTAGGGACATTTCATCAATTTTCCAAAAATGTAATAGCATTCCATGAAATTTCTCAATTTAAAAATATAAATGAATTGAATGCCATCAATATTCCTAGATTCTAATTCACGTTTGGTTTTCTCAAAGCATGTAATTTCTTGTCTAGATGAAAATTCAAAAATATAAATGAACTGAACGTCGTCAATATTCCCATATGAACATACACGTTTGGGTTTCCTAAAGCATGAAATTTCTTGTCTAAATGCAAATTTTCAAATATAAATGAACTAGGCATAACCACATTACAAACGTTCGAGTATAATACAATGGAAGAAAGATATAGTTGTTGCACGATCATTCAGTTGGCGGTACGACCTCTCATCACGTCTCCCTGTGTCGGTAACTGTAAGCCCTACGAGCATCTTGGGCCCTGCCTTGGACTACATTTGCATCTTCAAAGTCTCAAACATCCTCATATTTAACAAGAATCTTGATTATTTCCATGATATCTTCAAGATCCAAGTAGTTCTGGTGTCATTTACAGCACATGTGCGTCGGTTCAAATATTGGTCAGCGTGTAGTTGTATAGATCTTGGCCCATCTTAAGGTATACTATGGAATATACGTGAAGCTGCAGGTTATCAAGATGTAAACGGATTGTCTGATTTAATGACGATTTCAACTGGTTTAGGCTTCTTGGGTGTTGAATGTATGTGTCGATCACCGCCCAACTAGGACTGTGCTGGAGCCGCCCGTCGTACTGCGTAACTCTAGCCGCATGGTTCACATGTATTGCAATATGAATTGACATTCTATGTACATAAAAAAAGAAGGACAAATTGCATCATAATTAATCGGTTCAACAACAAGCAAAGCATAAGATAAACAAAATGTTAGACTTGAAAACCATAAGAAAATATATTATACAAATATCAACAATAATGTTGCAAACTTCAAATATATTAATAAGTATTTACAAACCAGACAAAAATGTTTACTACAGATGAAACATAGAAATTCTAAAACCCACGTCCACAACCAATACCAGCATTCCCACGCCCACCCCCAACATCCCCCCTAAGCTTACGATGCTCAACCTCCTCTCTAGGCCTAAGTTCTCTCATGCGCCGACCTCGTAGTACCACTTCATGTCAGCCCGAGCTTGTTCGGGTTTGTAGGCCGACCAGGTGTGAGTAGAGTGATGCTGACATGAAGTTTGGCGAAGTTGAAGCACTCCTCGATCACGTCAGCGATTCAGGGGGAGACACCCTCAGGCCAGCTCTGGTTGTTCTCCGACGCCAAACTCAGTATCCTTGGAGCAACCTCATCCCAATACTGCAATATTTTAACAATTGCAAGTTAGTAATAAAATTTAGTAAGAGATAAATGACAATTCTAAGTCAATGTAATCAAAATACCTGCAGTTGATCCTTCTGCCTCGTACAAAGCCCACCACCAGTATCAACGGGCCACACCTGAGGGTGGGTACAAGCCTAAAACCATCTGATGTAGTCTTGTGGCACCTCGTAAGGCACGCGTGCACGTACATTAGGAAACCACCACTTGGTGGGCCCAGTTGTGTTGTTCAACAAACAAATGTCCCGTAATCGTACCGAGCAATGTAGTTTCGGCCATGCCAGTGGCGGTAGCAGCTGATGGGTCAGATTAGCTCTAGAGGGATGAACTGCATGAGTCCAAACTGTCTGAGACAACATTGTGGCATGTAGGGCTTGATGACATCCAAGTACTGAATGGTGTCGTACCATCGTGATCACCCCTCACATACAGAAGTACCGTTGACGCCAAACAACAACCAATCAACTTGTGTTATTCCAAAAATGAAAAAACAAAATTTAAATTATGTTTAACCAAACGACACAACACAACTTTGTGCGACTCCACCGATTAATTAAGTCGTACCTCAGTGGAGGACATCCTGTTCAGTCGGCCTCTAACAGTACCACAACCTCTCGTCGTTCGTCACATTCCTCGGCAGACGCGGCCACTTAACCGATGCGGGGCTAGTGTCATCCCAATCCTCGAGCTGCTCTGGCCCACTGATAAGTGTCCAAATGAGTATGTTTTATTGGTGTATTTCATATGTTATATTAGCACTTTTCTTGCTCATTTCTCCACTTTGGTTAATTTTCCTCTAGTTTATGTTTTATTGGTTATCTTACAGATTTATTAGTTAACATGAGTAAAACCAAGCTAGGAGCAATAGACGAAGAGACGAACGCATAGGCATAAACGGATCTAAAAACAGAGCTCAAACGAAGAATCTGGAGCCTGTCGAAGTTTGCAGAACAAGATGAGACGAAATACATGTGTCCGCGTTTGTGTCCTTACGCGGACTCAAACGCGGACAACTCCTGTCCTTACGCGGACACAAAAACGGACAGGAAGCAAAGGAAATGCGTCCTTACGCGGACTCAAACGCGGACAGGAACAAATCTCGCTAGGACATTTGTGTCCTTACGCGGACTTAAACGCGGACACAACATCTCGCTAGGACATTTGTGTCCTTACGCAGACAGAAACGCGGACATCTCACGTTGATGATCCCTATCCGGACACAAATCCGGACACGTGTAAATGACTACGCCGAATCCAGAAATCACGTGATTGAAGATCTGCACCGCCTTCGCTGTTTTTCCTCATTTATGGCGCCTACAAACATATCGATCTACCCCATCAGCAATACCAGGCGCCGCACTCCTTAAATTCTTCACGCATGCTCCAGCCATGTCTTCTTCCTCCTCCTTTCTTCTATATAAACCCACTGCTTCTTCATCACACACAATCGATCATCTGATCACCCTACACTCAATTCCATCTTCATTTCTCACCTACTCTCACCACCCCACCATCTTCATTTTATTTTATTTTCCACATCACCACCACTCCATACTCACGTACTCAGCAAAAACAAAAGAAATAAGAAGAGAGGTAGCAGGAGCAGGAGCAAGAAGCAGACCCGTTTCTCCGGCAATCTCCAAATAATGGCTAATTTTATCTCTGCTATCTTTTTATTTCTGTTAATGTCTGAGTTATTTTTATTTGTATCCTAGGATGGGGTTTGACCCTAATATTACTTAAATAAATATTTATTACCTGTTTCATTTATTATACTTGTTTTTATTCCTTTCAATAAATATTGTTAAATACTTTACGCGACAAACTACTGCATTTTTATGGTAACTATCAACATATGATTTTGAGATAGTCAATAGTGCCACAAAGGAATAAACCTTGGTATTTACACTCCGGATTGAGTAGGAAAATACTGAGGCTATTATTAAGAGTTCGTAACTTACCCTTATTAACTCTAATAGACAATAAATAATTGAGACATGGTTATAAATTTGTTTAAGTAATTTAGGCAATTCCCCGCTATCCTAGGATGCCTTTTTCCATCCACATCAATTAATTCACCTTATTTTACTGTGTTTATTATTTTTGCACTGATCCTAAACAATCAAGCTTGCCTCCGGCTAAACCCCCTATTTGCTGTTTTTATTAAATACCGAGACTAGGATAATTGAACCAATTTCTCTGTGGATACGACACTTGTTGTACTACATCGACTAGGTGCACTTGCCTTTTCTTTGCCCATAAGTATATATATTTTCACTATGTATTTTTGGCCAACAATTTTATGGCACCGTTGCCGGGGAAATTGATTCCATCAATTTCCCTAGTTTTCGGTACTTTAATTTTTGTCTAAATTAGTAATTCACCTATTTAAATATTTCTGCTTTTATTTATCCATTTACTGTAAATTTCACAAATCCTCACAAATCAAATTTCTTCTGTGCATGCCAAACACTCGAACCCGATGTTCTCCACTTATCAGTCCGAGACCCGAACCCGAGCGCACTTTATTCAACACAAGAAGAAATCAGAGAAATCAAGACATGGATGATAACCAAGTCATAGATGAGATGGATCACGAAAATCAACAACAACACTCCCTC